>VUQG01023492.1:12627-26459 GCA_015106755.1 Etia nguti
GCAATATTTAAAAAAAAAAAGATTTTTAAAAAAAAAGT
Organism: Etia nguti; assembly: GCA_015106755.1. NCBI lineage: Eukaryota > Metazoa > Chordata > Actinopteri > Cichliformes > Cichlidae > Etia > Etia nguti. Next base: position 12,666 of record VUQG01023492.1, read on the forward strand.
TATTTTTTTTTTAAAAAAAAATTGGGGGGGGGGGGGGGCGGTTAGCAGTGGTACAATATTTATATTAACTGTTTCTGTTAAAACAAATGTTATATTGTTGTGAAATAAATTTGTTATGAAAATCATTCTAAATGAGCAGAACCTCCAGCAGGTAACGGTTTTCTGTCTTCTAAGTCAAGAAATTAAAGCACAGTTTTTATTTTTTCTTATGTCAATTCAGTCATTCATTCATTTCAACCAGAACATTACTGGAATCCTCTGTAATCAAAGGTTTGAGGCATTTTTAGTGGGAAAGATGCTGTCATGAAAACTTCAAAAGCTAGAAAGGGAAATTTAAAAAAAATGTCCTTCAGCTCACTGTTGTAATCTTTATACTCATCAAGAAGTCGTTTGGTCCACTTATTAGATTTCAAATGCGTCTCACTATTCATCTGCACATGAAATTAGTTCATTCGCCATTGCGCGACAGACTGTGGACTTTCAGTCACGATCTCCGGTTTGTCTGAAATCTTCTGAAGTTTGCAAATGCGTCTTATGTTAACATTATTTTAACTGTGTTTTACAAATTAGTTTCGAAACCTCAGTCGTGAGCTGAGGAGAAATATATGAGGTGTCAAGGCACTTGAGGTCCCTTTGACCCAGTTTTGCTACCCGTAGTGTGGTTTAAAGCAATCTGTAGAATTCGTAAAGTCATAAATAATGTTCTTGTACTGCACTCCAGGGGATGATGATGATAAAGTTGGACGAAGGAGAAAACCATAAATGGGCTTAAAATCAGTATTTAGTAATAAATGCATGGTCGGTGCCAGGGCTTTAACAGTGTGTGCAGGGATTGGTAGCAATGACAACTTTTAGATACCAGTGCCATTATGATGTGACAGAAAGGAAATGCAAGAAAGTCAACCCCTTTGTAATTCAAACATCCAGTGGTGCTTATATAAAAAAAATTCTAGTAATAACTTACTTTTCTGTTGATTTGATACGGTGAGCTCAACTTTGTGATGTGATTACACAATATCTTTTGATTTTTTTGTGCCAGAATAGTTTGTAACGACGGGCCTCATTTGTGCATGTAACAGAACGATATCCATGTGTGTAAAAGTGTGTATATATAAATAGGATTTCTAGAACAGTAATAATGACATTTTTTCTAACTTTTAATGTGATGAGTTTGTATATTGCCACTTTTGCAAGTTATCAATTGAAAATGCCATGTATCATATGGTACCTTGTATAGACGAGGTTGCCAGATGAAGCGTTCAATACTGTTTGTTTAAACATTGTCAAATTTTAAAACTATACCAGCCCATTATTTCAAAGTGCTGTTACTCTGGCATTATGTCACTCTTTTGTAAACACTTGCTATGTCACAATAAACTGATACTGAAGATTATATATCCTATTGTTAATTGTATTAATTGTATTGTGTTTATTAACGTTTTATTTTCAATCTGCTTGATTGCGTTGTATTTAGTGTTCTATTTCTAATAAAATGTTAGCATGTCACTTTAATAATCATGATTATCCAAGTTTTAACATGTACTACGACATCAAGAAGGGGGTGAGGTGTGAGCGTTTCAGTGTGGTGGTGGGGTTAAATCAGTGATCAGCTCTGAGCCCTTCTTGTTTGCAATGGTGATGCTTTTGCTTTGTAAGAAGCAAAATCAGTAAAGGTGGATGAGTTGAAATGCCTGGGATCAAGTATTCAAAGCAATAGAAAATGTAGAAGAGAGTGCAGGTGGGGTGGGTAGAAGTCTCAAATCTCAAATCTATTCTAACATGCATTTAGACCAATATTACGTGACCATGAACACTAGGTATGTGTAAGCCAGTTTAAACACTAAGCAAAAAAAAGGTTGTGTGCTATAAATTTAAGCTGATGGATTTGGTGTAACTGTGGCTCAGGTGGTGGAGCAGGTTGTCTACCAATTGGAATGTCAGTGGATTGATCTCCTGGCTTAAAGTGTCCCTGAGATGTCAAACACATGCTAACTTAATCATATAGGGGGAAAAAACAATGGAAGTGGCTAGGGGAGAAAATAATTTGATAGAACAGCTGTGGTAAACAACTAATAATAAGCAATTATCTACAGTCATGTGATTACAACGCACATTACCTGCATCTTTTTCTCCCTCACCACACCAATGATCCTACGCTTCTTTTCAGCATGTCTCATTCCTTTGCATGTTTTGGTTTCTGTCACTTCTGCAGCTGTTCCGTCACGTTATCGTCTCCGCAAAACACTTCCATTGTTTTTTATGTGCTTTCGCAGTATTTTCTATTTGCACGTGCTTTCTGGAGTTCAGTTCATGATGATTCCATTTATATAATCGCCTCGAGGTGCTTTATTTTGTAAGGTAAAGACTCCCTTTTAACAGGAAGAAACCTCTAGCAGAACCAGGCTCAGGGAGGGGCAGTCATCTGCCGGGATCAGGTTGGGGTGAGGGGAGGAAAACAGTGTGCAGTGTGTTTGACCTCTCTGGGTCACCGTACTGGCTCTTCCTGTCCATGTGTCCACCCTGAGTTGCCTGTGACATGTCTTTAAGGAGTGTGAGTATGTGTGAATGTTAGTTATAAGTGCTTAAGTATAGATTTTGAAAAAAAAAAAAGTACTGTATGACTGTGTGTAACTGGGTGGATGAGAATGAAAGGGTTTTGAGTGCTCAAAACTGAGTAGAAAGGTGCTATACAAGTACCAGTCCATTTACAATTTATAAGTACATTCAAGTATATTGGGTATTCACTTAAAAAGTAGTTGATGAAGTCCGCTGAGGTATGTTTTTTTAGTCTCCAACATGACCTTGTCAGAGTTTTGGCACTTTGGGTGCAGTTCTTGCAAAAATATGGTTGGATTACCGACATGGCTTTCTTTGTTTGTACTTAGAATTTCATATTTACACATTAAAACATTCAACATACACAAACATACTGCTGACAGATTGACACTAGTGTATGATTTGTGTCATTTGCTTAATTAATCATTGAGCAAAATTTAAATACAATCTGTGGTTTCCCTGTTTCATCACATACAGCCAAGAGTGAGAAGGCAGAGGAGTCAGGAATCCTGTTTCCAAAACCAGAGAATGGGAATGTAAATCCTGTCTGAGCTGCCACATTTTAAAACAAACTGTCTGACACTGGTTTCAGCAGCCTGTAAGGAAATCTATCATCAGCTCAAGAATTCATCTTCAAATTTTTGTCAGGCCTTTTTTTTAATCCTTAAATGTTCCTCTGGCTCTTCTGTTTCACATTTAACTAAACGGTAATAAATTAAGATTTCACAAATGTAGCATGTAAAAAAAAAAAGTACCACCTGACTTACAGGCCCTGCTTGCCTATCCAAATTTATTGCCTTGTTTGAATAACAAAAGATGCACTGACTGACAGGTAGTGCAATAGAGGATGGGCTTCGGTTTTCAGTGTCAAAAAAGGGTGTGGATCAGTGACGATACAAAAATAGGAGCGTTGTAATTACATTTCATGAGTTTAAATCTTCTTCGACAGACAGCCTTCTCAACCAATTAGCGGGGTTTAAATGCTCGCGCATTGATTTATTAGCCAATAGTAATGCATGGAATTCCGAGGTGGGCAGGCTTACCACGTTCAGTGTCAAGGCTTGTCCGTTTGGGAGCTCCGGCAACAGATGGTGGCAGTGGCGTCTACCTACGGCACAAATCTGACAGGGAGGAGACTCACATGGGGGTGTCCGGAATTGTGAATAGAGTTGGTTGTCTGACGAGGGACCGGAAGAAGACTTTGTCAGTGCAACTCCATTGATAATTTCTTGGCTAGTCTTTTAGAATTTTATCTTTTTTTCTTTGTTTTCCAAAGAAGGCCGCAAAAGCCTCGAGCTGAATTTGTCGGCACACTGGGCTCAGTTGCAAGAGGACATCTCTGGGATTGCTCGGAAAGTCTCGTAAAATGTGTCTGCTGGAATTTGACATTTTGAAGTCGTAACACGGTAATTTTGAAGAGACTGTTGTATTTACGTGGTACCACAAAGTTGAACGGACGAGGAGCAGAGAAAAGTTAACGAACCAAGCTAACTAGTTAGCTAACATGCTATAATGCTAGTTGGCTACTTAGCACCGAAACTCTGGCATGTTGAATGAATGAACGGACCAGCTGCTTTAAACTAAGAGCGGCTTTTTGTTAGGGCAAGAACATATCGACTGTTACATACGCCCAGTCTGACTTTCCACGAAAAGGTAAACCTTTTGGCTGTTTGGTCTTCGGCTCCTGCTCTACATAGTCACAAATGGACAGGAATGCAGTTCCTGGGAGTTGGTGGAGAGCGGCGTTTTAGCACGCAAAGATAATGTGCTTATACTGAGTGCAGCCTGGTAATGTTTATGAGGCCGAGGGAAGCTAACCTCAGCTAGCTACATATATTTGCACTACTTGGATTTGGCTGCTATCGTGTGAAGCTTCCGCTCAGCTTGGAATGGGGAATACAGTGTCATGCTGCGTGTCTCCGGAGTCGAGCCCCAAGCTGCCATCGAGACTGCCGGCAGAGCGGCTGGAGGAGTTCCAGACCAGCACCGAAGTGAGCGACGACACTGTTCCCTATCTGCAGCACATAAGCGACAGAGAGGTCCCTGATGGTAAGAGCCTGCCTGACATCCAGCACTTCACGATTCTTTATAGCTTTAACTCCCGTTTTACTTTTCAGTATCTGGGCCTGTGAAACACTATACCCATATTTGTTTGTTTACAGGGAGGCTCATCGATATCCACCCACTGGCACAGTGCAGAATGATCTTTGTGTGACTGCCAAGCACACACGCAAACTTAGATGAGTGTAAACAGCTCACATGTATGCACCCACTTCTGCTAATATTGACCAACGGGATGAATCAAAAGCGAAACATCGTCCAACAACTAAGGAATAATAGTGTTTCACAACTGTAGGGACAACTTGCACACACCACACCCTCTATGGTTATTGCCTAGTTACCCATCTGTATTTATTGCCATGCAAGTGGCAGCACTCGCCTTTTTAATGAGGACATTCTTGGCACTATTTATCCACTGCATCATATTGATCATATTAGCATTACATACAAAAGTTAGACATCAAACGTGAAAACAAGCTTTTTGTTATCTTGGTTACTTGGAATTAATTTATACTGTGTGGGGAAACTTGAAAAAGTAAAAATAAAGAAACTGAGAAGTAAGCCACATGTAAATAGAAATGTTATAAGACTTTGCACTTGAAGAAACCTAAATTGAAATACATTATGGGTAAATTCCACAAAAGCAAAGATGGAGGTAGAAGTTCCTTTAAAAACCAAAAAAAAACCCCAAATGGCAAACGTTTTAAGTATTTTCTTTTTTTGCATGATATTTTTATGTTCATGCATGAAATTAACATATTCCTTAGGAAATAAACTTCATCTTAATGTGTCTTTAAGCAGGTAGTGGTTGAACACAATGTTACAGAATAAAAAGTACGTATTAAGTGTTGTACCCCTCTTAGTTTGGATGCCCACACTGTGATTTCATGCTGTGGTACAGACCCCGATCAGGAAAGTATCTCAGATATTTCTGTGTGATGTAGACCCAAGCTCAGTCCTTGTCGCCACTTTTTATTGATTCCCCAGCTTGTGCAGAGTTCATTCCATTTATGAGGTTGTGGACCATTGTGAGTGCAGTTTGTGAGACCAGCTGTTGGCAGGGTGGGAGGGGGGGGGATCAGGCCAGTAATCTGTCTTGCATTCCTTATGGTACTCCCTTCACAAATGCTTCTATCACCTAATCCCTTGTGTTTTATGTAATGTTCCGTCTGCATGAATTTGGAGAAAACCGATTTCTAAGTTGTGTACGTCTATGAACCAGTGCTGGCAAATCAAACTAATTACGCTGTGCCATGTCTCATGTCTAAGTTGTTTAAAAACTAGAGGTTTTGTTTTAAATGTAGTGAAAAGTTTTAACATAGCGCTTGTGTCCCTGATGGTCTCCGTATTTGCACAATAAATTAAAAAAGTAATTGGACAGTGATGCAGTTGCATTTGCTAATAGTACTCGGGCAAATTGGATTTAAGGAGCAAAGGTCATTGTAATTGTAATGCTTTAATTGAAATTTTACACACAATCCACATGTCAGTCCACGAGATTACATTTCGTTCTTATAAGTCAGATTTGTTTTAAAGCCTCCAACACATAAGCACAAACAGGTTCCCAGTCTCTCTAATCTGTTCTGAACTTCACGTTTTGTTTGTCTTTAAACGACTGTGTTTGTGGCATTAGTCTGTAAAGATATCTGACTGTCTCTGTTACAATATTCTCCACTATTTATGATAATGATTATTTACATAAATACACTGTATGATCTTATTAGCGTTTGATGGTTTTGTTAGCTCACAACTTTGTGCTTTTTCTTTGGATTTATTATTGAAGAAACAGGAGCTAAATACTTCACATCAGCCACTAATAATGAACATTTAAATGCTTTTCTTGTTTTTGTGGTATCAGAGCTGGCCTTGGAGTCTAATCCATCGGACCACGCTCGAGCAAGCACCATCTTCCTTAGCAAGTCCCAGACAGACGGTGAGCAATCATAACATGACACTCACACAGCAGTGATTCATACAAACTGTCTTCATTTAAATACCAGTTAACAGAAAACATAGAGACATCTTTTCACTTGAGCAAGTGTTTGACATTCAATGGTCTTTAACCTGCCAGCTCCCCTAGTTGTGAGATGTTCAGCTACACCCTCAGAGAACAGCACAGGTAACTGTTGGGTGAAATTACAGCAATAAAGTGTCCCTCAATGCCCTTCATCCTGCACACTCTATCCTGGCTGAAACCTTGGTTATAGGTCCTGTCGTTATAGCTGCTGCTCTACAGATACATAAGTATCATTTATAAATTCATCACTTTCTTGTCTGTAGAGCTTAAGCCTAAGGTGCATCATAGACACTCTGTATCATTAAAAATTAAGTTGGCGATTACTTGAACGGGTCTCAGAAGATTTTTAGAATTCTGTTGTGTAAAATTAGTAAAGTAACCAAAAGATTGGATGAAAATGGTATGTTCAGTATCAAGATTGCAGGATACCTGTAAGTATTGAAAATGTAAGCATTTAGTTTATAAGTAAAATACAAAATAAAGAATTTTTAATGGTTTGCTAACTTATGCATTATTATTTATCTGTGTCCAAGACATAGTTGAATAAATATATATGGCATTATATTGCAGAAAAATATTGAAACAAATGTAAATAAACTCATAGAACTATAATTTATTTTACATGATTCTTGACTGTGAAAAGGCTGTTAAATGTAATGTTATATGGTACTACAATTGGTCTTCTGTGATTGATGCTGCTTTTAGTTTTTGTTGAACATTTTAATTCTTTTGCAGTACGAGACAAGAGGAAAAGCAACCACATAAACCATGTCAGTCATGTAAGTGTTGTTTTGAAAAGTGACATTAAATTTTTGTCTTTTTAATATAAAAAAAAAAAAATCAGTAACACTAAGCTTTTTGGTTTTTAATATCCCAATGGTGAATTTAATGTAACTAATTAAATGTAACTTTAATAAGTTACATTTATGGGCTATATTAGCTTGTACATTTCGTATTGTAGAGGGCTTCTTTTGCATTTATTGCCATGAATTGCTTTCAGTGTGGAAAATATTTAGACAGTAATAATCCACAAATATTGTTAAAACAAACGATCGTAAAACAGACCTTTTGAAAAATTGAAAGTGTAGGAAGCATGCGAGACCGTCTGTCACCTGAGCACAAGTTAATTGTGTTTTGTTTTTTAAATGTATGAAGGTGTCACCTGGTCCACTCTCAAAGAAGTACAGCTCCTGTTCAACCATCTTCATAGACGACAGCACCGTCAGCCAGCCAAACCTCAAAAGCACAATCAAATGGTGAGAATGTCTCTCAGAAACACAAACACACAGGGCTCTGTTGTCCAAAGGTCCCTCACTCAAAAAAAAAAAAAGTCCTGTTACATCAGAGCATAGTAATCCTGGAGTGTTAAAAAACAGATGCGTGACTAAAGCTCATGTTCTTTCACCTCGTTTAGGACAGTAATCTGTAATGACATTAGTCCAGTGAATGTGGATCATTATATCAGGATTATCTTAGTGTGATTAAATGAAGCCTTCTTGCTGAATGTGTCAAATATTTTGTCACACCATAAGCTGTAGTAGACACGCACACACTATGCTAGTGTCCCATTGAGGTTGTAGCTATTAAACTAATCTTTTTTTTTTTTTTCTTTCTCTTTCAGTGTCACTTTAGCAATATACTACCACATCAAAAACAGGTATGTGTAAATCAGTGGTTCTTAACCTGGGTTCGATCGAACCCTAGGGGTTCGGTGAGTCGGTTTCAGGGGTTCGGCAGAGCCTCCGCCATGACATGGAAGGCTCATTTTGTGCACCAGTAAAAAACATATCTATGTCTTGAATTTGAAAAAAAATCATATTTTATTTTTCACTAAAGAGGGGTTCAGTGAATGCGCATATGAAACTGGTGGGGTTCGGTACCTCCAACAAGGTTAAGAACCACTGGTCTAAAGATTTAAGCCGTTGCGTGCCTTGCCTGTTGAGGAGCAGTGCCTCTGAGTGACAGCGTGGTGCACAGTCTGCACCTCTGTAACCTTACAGCTGGGCGTTGTTAATGCTCCTAGTAAGATACGGCTTAGAGAGAAAAGCCGAGTGCAGCTGGGAGCAGCAGTGCCAGGAGCCGAAAGGCAGCTGACATCTCCATGTTCACAGATCAGTGAAGAAGTGACAGAAAAACTCTCTTCAGAGATCTTAAAGCTTTTCTTCTTTTGAACTCTTTGTGGTTTCCTTCAGTGAGTGTGGTGAGCTTATGGTGAAAGCAGTGAAAAAGGAAGTCAGCCCTAGCAACCTTTTGAGCTGTTGAAGCAGCATGTCCACATCCACAGACGTCACATTTTGTGATCTCTCAGATGTCGTCTGCATCTCATTGTTTGGTCTGTGCTGGCTGTGAAGAGAGAACAGCCTCATTTTAAAGAACTACAGCTCCCAGATTATTCTGCTCCTTCTGTTTGATTGGGAACATGCTTTTAAAACCCTGATATGTTAGTATTTGTCTTTACTCGCTTAGCCAGGTGCATGCAGTTGGGTCTGCTGAGATCAGCTGCTCTGTCTCATGGTATAAGACTCTTACTGTAGGCTGTACTATTTTTATTCTTTATCATGCTGCTGTAACACAACAATTTCCCTTATGGGATCAACAAAGTATCTATTTATCTAATAAAAAAAAAATACTCTTAGTGAGCAGAATTATATTCATTCCTATTAAAATGAAGCTAACACACACAGAACTTGCATATGCCGTGTTTAGCACTGATACTTTCTGTGCGCAGGTTGCATGTGTCACCTGTGACTGTGTGGTTTCCTCTGGGTACGCCGGCTGTCTCACGCAGACCTGCATGTTAGTTTGGTGATTCTAAACTGGCTGTGGATGTGAGCTAGATCAGGAGCTCAAAGCATATAGAACAAATCAATATATGAATGTGACCTTTGAGTGGTCAGGTGGACTAGAAAAGGTCGCAGTTGTCTCCTCGGGTGAACTCCACTGCTGTACTTCCACAAGTAAAAATCACAGTTTGGTCATGAAACACGTAAACACTGAAATTCTAAAAAATTATTGTTGTAACAATCCAGCTTATGGGAATTATTCCGCTAACAGTAACTCAGTGCATCTGCACCAATCAGCTCTACAGGTCAGACTTTAAAAACTAACCCTAATGTGATTGATCAGCTCATGCAGCTGGTTTTATTCTGCACTCACAGTCAGCGGCCCCATTTCTCCTGGTTTATTGTGAGCTGATTAATGCATGTCACTGCTGCAGTCCTGTTTCAAAAGAAATGTAATGGGTTTTTTTATTTATGTCACCGTGCATGTCAGTTTACAGCCTGTTCTGTGGACATGCTGTGGTGTGTGTGTGTGTGTTTGTGTCATTTATTCCATGTTATTATATTTATATAGCTCTAAATCACAACGAGGCACTTCATGTTGTAAGGTAAAGCATTTAACTCGAGGAAATCAGCGCCCAGTTCAAAATGGTCATTTTGAACCAGCATCCAGTCAGAGGCCGCCTACGTCTCCTTACATGCTCTGTGGTGTGAGGAGCTGGGAGAGGCGAAGGTGTCCCCGTTTGGAATAAATCATGACATTTACATCAAACATAAGTGAAAGCTGCCTGTCAGAGATGCTGGGAACAGATACGATCATGTGTCGTCTCGTTCGGAGCACAGACGTTGTCAGGCGTGCACACGAGCACACGGGGCCATGCAAACTGCTGAGTAATGTTTTTAGTTGCCGTTTTTTGTTTCACTTTGATTTTTGGTTTGACTTTGAATTCAGAGCTCTGCAAGGTGATGATGGTTTTCATTTTTATCAAACGATGGATCCTTTCATTCTTAAAGCATTACCTCGCCCAGGTAACAACCAGGTGCTGGGTCCTTCAGGCTCAAACAAAGAACGGCACCAACACACAGTAACAGCATGAAAGAGCCAATTACTACCACAGAGGCTGACTTTAAATACTGCTCACTGACGAGGAGATGAGACTGAAGCCTCGGGAAAATAAGAAGCCCCGCCCAGTGAGAACAGCCGGCCCACAACTCGACCTGAGAGAAAACAGACAGCGAGACAAAGAAAAGGAAAGAAAACCCAGACGGCCGGGATCGTGACAAAAGAGGACGTTTGAAAGAGTTTAAAATGTAAGACAGTGCAGGCAGGGATGTTGAACAGAAGACAAGATTTTAATGTTACTTTGAGTTAAAACTTACAAAAAAAATCAAAGAAAACAGAAACAGATCAAATAAAAATAAGAACAAGAAGGACAGGAAGAGAAATACAATTAAAGATATAAATACACCGAAGTAAACAAATGAAACTAACAGAAAGACAAGTGAAGACAGCGATGCAAAGAAATCACAAACAAAAAAGAACTACAAACATGGACGACCATACCAGTCTGAAATACAGAACAGTTTTACAAAGCAAAGAAATGGGCTGCCCTTTGAACGGGCTTCAGTCTTCATCAGGAGGCGATTTAAAGTGCATTATCATCGCTGTCAGCATGTTTTACAGTTTTAGAAACAAAAAGCAGACTAGCACCGCAACGACCGCCAGGACGGCAGCTCCTAAAAGTGTGAGGATCCACCATCTATAGTCCAGATTTCTGTCCTGGTGAAACGGGTTAGTGATGTGTTCGCTGTTTCTCTCACTCACTGGGTTCTTCATCCTGCAGGAAAAAGTCTTCACACACTGTGTTTCCTCAGAATTGATGATCTCCATGTTTTTTCCCGACTGTTCCCACTCTCCATCTCCGATCTTCCAGAAATACTCGACAGGTTCAGCCTCTTTAACGTCTCCGTCACAGCTCAGTGTGCAGTTCTCCAAACTCGAGCTACACATCGGCGGCCTCACCGTCACCTCAGGCTGGGGCACTTCTTTGATCCTCACGGCCTGATGAGTCTGACTCTGGATCCGGTTGTTGATCTCCACCGAATACACCCCAGTGTCAGCTGCAGTCATGTTGTGGATTTTCAACACTCCTGTGTTCGTGTTCACCTCTGATCGGCCTCCAAACCTGCCGTAATATGTCAGGGGAATCACGTCTTCCACCCATTCGGCCAACAGTTCTCTGTCCCACTTCCACACGACGCTGGTGATGCGAGCAGAGACCGAGACAGGTTTGAGGACCAGCGTGCCGCCAAGTTTGAAGTATGAGTGTATAATCCGGGCCTGAGCAAACCTCACTGAGGCTGAGAGCAGCACTCCCAGGAGCAGAAAGCCAGCTGATGGCTTCATGTTCTCAGATCAGTACAGAAGTGAAAGAAAAAATTGGCAGAGATCTTTTTCCTCTTTTCTGCACTGGCAGTGATTCCTTTCAGGGAGTGCGGTGAATCTTGTCATGAAACCATTTGTGAAAAGGAAGTCAGCTCCCTGTGTGGTCACACTGAACTGTCATGTTCTCATCCCAGTGCGTCACACGCTGACATTTTGTCAGTAAACAGCCTCATGATGATACTCTGTGCTCTGCTTACGACCATGTGAACGACTTTGATGGTCAGCTGCTTCGCCCTGATGCAGCACAAATACACCCACAGTTTGTACTGGTTGGTGGCAGGTTGCATCCAGTGAGTCACGAGACTCGTGCAGATGAAGAGATCGGCCTGTTACTGGTGCCGAAGTATTTTTCCAGGTGATTCATTACAACTCCATGGCTGGTCACAACCATGGGTTACAGCAAAACTCTGGTAAGATTTTTCTTCTTCTTCTTGCAGGATCCACGTGTTGGTGGTGCAGATTTGTCTTTACTCATAGCTGCTTCTCACACCGTTCGGCTGGGGGCGACTCTACAGAATACCCTGAAATCATCCCAAATGAAAGACTAATAGCCTGATTTTATTGGCCAACTATTTTGGGCGACATGCAGCTGTGGTGTGGTCTATTAACCATCCTGCTTGGTCTGAGTGCAGCTTTGAAACTATATTTCAAAACATCCTAGAACAGACAAGCTTCAAGTGGAATTATTGACACACCTTTAAACTGGTTTAAATCTCATCTCTCGTACCAAACTCAGGTCATTAGTTAAAAAATGTTAAATTCACGTCATTTCCAGTTACTTCCAACATTTCCTGAGGATCTGTCTTGGAGTCTCAAATTAAACTCTAGAACTACGACTAACACATTTTAGATGGTAATGTGACTTTCAGACGACCGACCAAGCAGCTCCTGACATTTTCAGGTGGTATGCATCTTCAGAATACACAGCACAGACACACAAGAGAAGTTTAAATGTTTAGCGTATGAGGGGTACTGTTAATGCAATCTTTGATCTTCACCGAGTCCTCACCTTACATGTTTAGAGCTGAGCCCTGCATGTTTCTGCTCCTCAGTAATAGACTACAGGTATTTTAATGCAGAGCAGGACCATGCACGTGAACACAAAGTGACTTTCATGGAGTCTATTTTTTCTGTCTTCTGTAGTTCATTAATCCTAGTCTCGGTCCTCAGACCCCACACAGTCCACGCAACATCCAACAGAGTTTTGTCATTGCATCAAAAACACTGATTCTCCTGCAGCTCCGGCTCATTGACCTGAACTGCTTCGCTGTTTTCAGAGAGGAAATCAAAGTGTTTCTGATATGAGAGCGATAGTGATGGGAATTCCGGCTCTTTTTAGAGAACCGGCTCTTTCGGCTCGGCTTACTAAAAAGATCCGGCCCTTTCGGCTCCCAACCGGCTCTTCAGGTTGTTTTGTTGCTTTAATTAATTTATTATCAACAACAATAAAAAATTATGCACAAAAGGAATTACTAATGTTAAAAAAACGTGGTTTTATTTATATATGTTTATATATAAATATATACGTGGCCCCTAGAGACAAAGCACGGGGGCCACCGTAAATATACTTTTATTTATTCACTCCACATAAAATGTAATACATAAATTATAAAATACAAAAACCAACTATTTACATTTCAACTTTTAACTATTTAAATTTTCAGCTTTTTCCTTTTAAACAAATTTAAAGTGAAACAACACAAAACGCTGCAAACCACAACACAACAAAATATAGATTAATATGCAAAACATAAAGAAGATGCATGTTTTCTGTCATATAGGCCTGGGATGATTTTTTGGTGTTTTTTGGAGTGTTTTCCTGCTTGGAATTGCATACATAGGATTCAGTGCATGAATAAACTTTCTGAATCCTTTACCATCCGCAACTGAAAATAATTGTGGATGATTACTATGTCTTTCTAATGTGACGATGT
>VUQG01023495.1:16945-35522 GCA_015106755.1 Etia nguti
TTGACATGCTAAAGGAAGATAGAAGTTACTGTATTTTCTGGATTATAAAGCTCACCGGATTATAAGGCGCAACTTTACTCAACTCATTCTTCTTGCTTCTTCTACTTCCGTACCATTGATTCATTAATGCTGAATTCTCTGGCAGCTGCTCTATTCCCATGTTCTGGACCTGAAAACAGGGTTTGATCTTAGGTTTCATTCTATAATACTGGACTTATTTTTCTACGAAGGTTTGAACTTTGAGGGTGTTTAAACAAGAGAGAAAAATGTGAAAACGTTCAAGTGTGAAAATGTTCAAATGTGTAGTGAGGGGTTTTACAGCTTTAAAACATCTATAATAATTGTAAAAAATAAAGCTGACTACTTCGCGGACTTCACCTATCGCGGGTAATTTTTAGAACGTAACTCCCACGATAAACGAGGGACCACTGTATTTAATAAGTGGGTGTAAGTGCTCTCCTAGTAAACTCTTTAAGGACATTTAAATCGATTACAGTAACAAATGTGGCAACATATATTCTGAAAAAACAAGGACAACTACAGCGCCATGGTTCAGTAAAAGGCTTATCATAATGTTACAAGCTACAAGCTGATTACTGATCATAGTTACATCCGTAATGCATGGCTACAGTTAGCAACTTTTACTCAGTATGGTCTGTATGCTCGTCACTCATTTTGATTCTTGTAGCAGCTATCACATACTTAGGCTGCTCATCAGCTCTTCAGTCAGCACATCTAATGGACACTTTGGTAACAACTAGCAAACAACACATGTAAGAGGTAATTTCTGTGGCTAAATCCAGTTTGATTTAGTTTGATTTCCATCTACCTGAAGTTTGAATCCACAAACAGCTCCCGACTGGCTTCTGAACATTTTCTCTGAGATAATATAAGAGCTCAACAATTTTCCACTCTGTCATTGGTACCTGTTGGGTCCTATTTGTCACCTGAATTTAACAAAGGTCAAGAAAAAGAGAGGAAACATGAGGATCTACATCAGTATAGTGGACTTAGGGGATTTAAACATTATTTTTCAATAGGAAGTAAGAAAAAAAATACAAATTCTTTTACACAAAGATGTGATTTTCTGACCTTACTCGAACTTGTTTTGTGTTTCCCTTCTGAAGAGTCGCTGTACATTTTTCACTGGAACCGTTTCTCTTTGTACTGCTCAGAGATGTGCGTCCTGTATTAAAAGGTCACAAACAAAAAGTGGATGAATATTTAGGATGATTAGGTCAGCTGTTGACTGTAGCTGAATGGAGGTCTGTAATGCAGATAGCAAACAGGTTTTTTTTTCAGGTGGCTAATTTCTATGCTCACTTTGAGTCAAGCTTGAACATATTTCAAATGATTCATGCCAAAAATGTGCTTTTTTTTATTGGAATGGTTCAGAGAGCTTGTTATTTTATGGGCCCACTGTTTTATGCTTATTTTCCCAAACAAAGGTACAACAAAAGTGGAAGAGGTAGCATGGCCTATGGAGCCATAATAGCCACACGAATGGGAAACACATCATGCTTGTTCATGCAGCAAATGAAAGGCAGGCCTAAATTAACCCTAATGTTTTATATCATTGAGGAAGTTAAAGAACTCTAGGTCTGCACCTTTACGTGACATAAAACCTTTTTTCATGTAGCTTTTTAATAGCTACATTGTATTGCTTTGCAAATGACCTTGCTTTTTTATGTAGGCATCATAATCATATTATAAGCCTGATCGCTTTTCAACATATTCAACACAATCCCGGTAAAACTTACACAAAGCAGATATGAACAAAGTCACATGATTTTTGTTCATATTCATTACTGAGTCCAGGAATTGGCCTTTAATATCTGTTTCCAGGAGCGTGTGCCAGGATGTATCATTTCAGACTGTATCAAATGCCACTTTGTAATCAATAAGAGAAAAGGCAAAACAATACAGATCAATATGTTTCAGTAAAAGATGAAATAACCTTTTCCCCCCCCTTTTTTTTTTTACCAGCCTGACTTCTCTTAAGGATTGGATCATAGTTTAACCAAACAAAAGGACAGCAGTGTGGCTAATAGAGGACTTTTGGAGCATTCATTATATACAAAACAGGCTCATTAAATGCAACGATCACCACGCTGGCTCAGCCAAAACTAGGAATAGACGCTTCAATCAAAAACAATTATTCAATTTTCAATTAGAACTACTCAAGTATTTGGCTACCCACCCCAAACTATAGAAGCTTGTTTCTGCCACTGAGAAAACATAAAAATAAGGGTGTATCGCACCTCTTGATCTCGACAGCTGTAACAGACTCCGACCCCACCGTGACCCTAAATTGGGTAGGTGTTCAAAAATGAATTGATGATAATAAATTACTTAGAGAATAGAAGTTTTTGAATCAGTATCTGCTCAGACAATCTGGTCTCACAATATAACATGAACTCTTTTATGTCATACGGTATAAATGAGTCTCATGCTCCCTGAGAGATATTGGTGATGCTGAGGACAAAAGGACCTGAGGAACTGAGCAGCTGCTTTGCTTTGCTTTGCTTTTCAACCAAAGTGGGTTGGTTTGACATGTGATACCTTTGTGATTGTGTACAATCTTTATTGACTTCCTTTCATCACACCTCCAAATCCAGCATTAAAAGAAAAATTACACAGGTGCCAGTTAATACTTATCCATCACTCATTCATATCCTCAGACAGGGTTAGAAAAATATCATAAAAAGAGCTCTCAGTATTCACCATATGTTTTCCAGTAACAAGTACAACAATCCTGCTGGGATATTTTGGCTCTCAGCTTCCTGTCTACACAGGAAGTAGGATAGTGTTGGGATATGTAGGAGGATATCTGCTTCTTGTGACCATCTGCGCTGTGTTTTGGCACACATTTGACCAATTTTAGAATTTCATGTGCAACTCCGAGAAGATGCAATACAATGAGAGTAAGGAGGCATTTCAAAGGTGTAATTAAATGGGTTTCATAGACAGCACTGGGATCAGTTACTTGAGGTAGTGAACCAATAGTCATTACTTTTCAGTAAAATCCCAATTACACATGGACTGCTTGGTTAATTATATACAGAAGTCTCTCAAAAAAAGCACCTTGCAAGGTTAGGAAAAAAAACCAAACATAGAGTCTAAAGTCAACAGTCCTGTAGGTAACTAGACCAAATGTTATATGCCAGTTCCATCTTGGGGCTTCTTTAGGTTTTGCTGTATTGTGGAGTTGTTTTACTTAATTGCTTTATTTTAACAAGAAGCACTGAGAGGAGTGCACACCTCTGCCAAGGCAGCTTGCTCTCTAGGCATTACTTATTTTTAAGGGAGCAGCATTGTATCCCGTATATATCTATTTTGTTTCTTTGTTCTTTTTAAACTTATTTTAAGAAGTTTTTAGTGCAGTGGAAACAAATGCAAAGTCCAGGATTTTGTTATTTACCCCGTTGAAACCAATGGTTGAAACCCATTTTAATATACTTGACACAATATATCATGGACTGCAGTAAGAAGCAGTTTTAAATAGCTCTATATATTATTATTGTTATCATTTTGACCTTCAGATCAATCTATTGACCTTGAAGGAGAGGTCAGAGGTCAATGTGACATATTCTAAATCAGGGGTAGGAAACTCCAGGCCCCAAGTGCCGGTGTCCTGCAGGTTTTAGATGTGTCCTTGATCCAACACAGCTGATTTAAATGGCTAAATTACCTCAACGTGTCTTGAAGTTCTCCAGAGGCCTGGTAATGAACTAATCATTTGATTCAGGTGTGTTGACCCAGGGTGATATCGAAAACCTGCAGGACACCGGCTCTCGAGGCCTGGAGTTTCCTACCCCTGTTCTAAATCTTTGTAGGGTACTTTCTATATGTTGACAATAAACACTAAACTTGTAAGACTCATATTATAAGGCTTTTTGTCAATTTCTGAACAAATGAACTATTGAGTTGACCTTGAAGACCTTGGTGGATGTAAGCCAAATTTGAATAGGTTGTTCACATGACCCCTCTCCACACCCCTACAAAATTTTATCAGAGTTCATTCAAAACTTTTTGAGCTATCGCGGTTACAGACAGAATGACACGCGCAAGCGCAAACGCTACCAAGAACATAAGCTCCCTGGTGACAGTAGCTAGCATAATGTGAACAAAGTGCTGAAAAGCTTTTAAGCAGTTCTTAGTTTTCGAACAGTTTCCCCACAAACATCTGACATGCCTTAACCAAACCTCTTGCAATCGTGCAGTGAATGCATCACTCACGCCGAAAACAATATGAAACTTTGTTCAGCTCTTTGCCCCCAACTCTACGGCTCTGAACTCTGCTGCTACTTGTCATTCGGCTGGATGCGCCTCACCTCTGTTGCCGGCTCTGTGATGTAGTTGCTTCAAAGTCAGTCCTTTTTCTTGTGGTGTTTCCATTATTTTTTTCCATCCCTCCAAGCAGCAGATCAGTTCAAAGGGAACTGCAGCGTGTTTGTGAAGCTTAGCCGTGGCCGCACCTAATTTTACCGTTAATGATGTTGATATGTTCGCTCCTGTCCTGCATTTTGAAAAACAAAAGGGATTACTCCAGATATTTAGCTGAAGGGAGGAAAAAAAATGCTTCTTTTTATGTGACAGGTTTCCTGTAAGACCTGGTGGATTTTATGAAATTGCCAAATCTAATTGGCAGGTTTCATCATGTAGCGTGAAAAAAACATTTGAGATTGTGTTCGTGTCATGTGTGGATAGAGACCACGGGTGTCAAATTCCGTTTCACTGAAGACACACTGGGAAATGAGAATCACATCAAGGGCCAGACATTTGCAGTCCTTTCAATCAAATCCACAGGGGAAAAAAAGCTTTAGTTAAACAAAATGATATCTTCTGATTACAGTTCTGCAAGAAGGCAACCATATGCCCACCTGACAAATGCCCAGTCATGAGCCTGAATCTGACAGCTACTTGTAATACAACCAAATCATGTAAAAGCAAAATGAATGAATTTATTTTATTTTATTGCACTTTTTCATTCATGGCAACACGAGACTTCGATGCTTTTTTGAAAGTTTAATTAAAAAAAAAGAAAGAAAATGAAATAAATCTCTGATCATGTGACACACAGCCTAGCCTTCTATCCAGACACAAATAGCGCTTTGCAGGTCCATCGCTTTGAGATCGGCCTCAAAGAAACACATTGTGCTGCAGGTGCGTCTCTCTTCTCAGCTCAGCTGCTTCGTGAAGCCTCTGTTTCCTGTCTGTGACTTTGTATCTTTGCTGGAATGTGGATGAACATCGACATGACGAAATGAAGCTGTGGCCTGTTAGGCTGTAGGTGCTGTGGTCTGTCACTTACTTTAGGAGTGCGTGTACGATGCTGTGCAGACTGCAGTTGCCACTGGGCAAACCAAATTCGCATTGATTTGCTGCGATTTTGACATGTGATACAGACCATATAGACAAATGCAAATCCTCTGTTTCTCTGTGAGTATTTCAGTCCAGATGAGAGATTGATTGCGGTCGTAGACGGGGCTCAAACTGATAAATGTTTTATATTCCAAGGAAATTAGTACAGATTCATTTTGTGATCCAATTGGGTCATGCACTTGCTTGATAAATGAGATCTTGCTTGATAAATGTGTTTGCTTGTTCTGTGTAATACGAGACATTAGTGCACGTGTTACTACTTGTTCCCATTCTTTTTATAGATACGTTAAGACGCATGGCTCTCGTCTACATCCGTGCGTGCGTGTGTGTATGTGGCATGACACCAATTTGTGAGAGCTTCACACCCTTTCATTTGTATAAACAGGCCCTATATTTTTCAACAGGACCCCCTCGTAGCTCGTGTGGCCTCAGACGGAACCACAGCGAGTGCCTTTTAACATTCATGTATTCACTCAGAACTCAGTCAAAGCGGCAAAAGCTGTGAACTCCGCCAACTGGGGATCTCTGGGAAACAGGTCTTGTCCCATTTCATCCTTTATAAATCAAAGCACCCTCCAGGACTTGGATGCAGAACAATGCCACTGGAGCGGGACGCCATCCATCTCCTCGATGCAAATGCAATCGGCGTGTTCGCGAGGGTTGCACGCTTACGCGCGCAGGTCGCAGCGCGTTTCGCGGCTAAGCTGCAGAAACGGTGCGTCGGTTGTGACTGCGGGGTGATGACCTATGAGCTCATTTGAGCGAACGGCGGGATCAGAAAGGGAGAAGTGCACAGAGTGCCGGAGGATGGAGCTTTGTCCTTCCTCCCACACTCAGCAAACCCTCTCCTGGATTCCCTGCTATTGTTCTCTAATAAGCCCAGCTTCTCGCTGCTGCTCACATGCCTGTTTGTGTGTGTAACATCCATCCATAACAACATCATTATCAGGTTTTGTTTGAAGCCTCTCTCTACACACTCACTCCCTCGCTCTCTCTCTTTCCTTCCCCTCCTCTGCCTCATCTGCTCATGTTGGCAGGCTCCTGTAAGTCGGCGCTGAGGAGAGGAAGCAGAGGGAAGGGAAAAAAGGAGGGGAAGATGTGGAGTGAAGAAACTGTGTTGGCTGCATTAGCATATCAGACACATGGTGAGGGCTGGAGATTGGGTACTGGAGCAGATGTCGATTTACATATTCAACATCGGGCCAGCGGTGCATGTGTACATAGGTGTGTGTACAAGTGTGTGTGTGTGTGTGTGTTAGGAGGGGGGGGGGAAGTAATGGATGTCATGAGTGGAAAAGAGGCATGGGTGGAGCAGAAGTGGATGGAGGGGAATGGAATGAGGGTGGAATCCAAATCAGAGGAAGTGCTCCCATCCGTGCATCCATCCATGAATCCATCCATCCGTCCGTCCGTCCGACTTGACTTGCGACACCCATTTCACTCAGAGAAAGTGAATTAATTTCTCCTTTGTTTTTTGGGAATAAGATTAGCATAAAAAGAGGATGACTATGATTGACGGGTGTGTTTTTTGCGCAGACTTTTGGCAGGCTCGGGGAGCTGATCAAAGCTGCCTGACAGTATTGATGTAGTTAATTAGAGTAAACACAGAGCACTCACATGCCGCCTCGTTATCTCCTACTCACACATACAAACTTGCGCTAATATGTGTTGTCTTTATATCTCTATTCACCAGCCTGAAATGTGAAACCTCTCTTATCTACCGCTCTCTGTTTGTGTTTCTGTCTTTTAAGCATTTTTTTTTTGTATTTGTTCTCTTTTTTCATCTTTATCTCTTTCAAAAGTTTCCAACTCTCGCTAACCTCTGTCTTTAATTTTCTCCCTGTAGCCTTCTAACTTTATATCGTACACAGCTTCCCTCCATCTCTCTGCCTTTCCATTTCCTCGTAGATGGAAAACAGGTGGTTGCAGAGAGCAGCTGTAGTCGTATTCCAGTGGCGAGGAAGCGAAACTCACATGAATCACACTCGAGCACCGCTGGGCCAGCATGGAGTGTACTCTTGGAGAGAAGAAGTGGGGGGCTATGAGTGTGTGTGTGTGCTTTTCTGAGTGTCCCATTTTAATTTTATTTTTTTAAAGATACAATTCAAACAGACTGCGGTGTTTGCTCAGGAGTAATGGTGAAACTTATTATTCTGCACATGCTGAACATGCAGCCTTGTATCTGGTGTAGGGCAAGGTGAAAAAGACAAATGAGAAATGGACATGACGGCATGCTCACGACACAAAGGCAGACAGAACCAGAAATGCTGAGCATAATGTATGCACACAGATTCATGCACAGGCTTTCAGCCCAGAGATAAAGTATAGTATTTAATATCGCTCAAGGACAACTGAAATTGTTAGTTTTATTATTTTGGCTTAATTACCTTTATTTCTTGGTTGAAATACTCGCTACATCTAAAGAGATGGTGAATATTTGTTTATCCGAGGAAAACAATTCGTTGCTCTCTTGTGAGTTTGTATTGCCTGAAGGTGCCTCCTTGTAAAGCCCATCTGCTAGCAAAAATCGGCAAAAAGAGTAAAAGCTTCCATGTTGTGGGATACACAACCAACACATGAAAGAACCCACAACCAATTTTTTATGTTTGACCCAAAAAGAAATTGGGTGGTTAGCGGCATTAAGATGTAATACAAAGAATGGGGGTACTGTGGTATCCTAATGCTTTGCATTTATGTGATGGGCATTTTAAGTCAAAGATCCAAAGGTCAGGACTTCTATATTACTCCTTACCTTTCTTAAACGTAATGCAGTACGTTACTTAATTAACAGGATCTGGCTACTGGGCTGGGGTCAGCATGCACTCAGGTTTATCATTACTCTGGGTTGTTGGTTAGCTTTGTGTTAGCATGCTATCTGTGTGGATGCTTGCAAAGAGCTGAAGTTCAGTTTAGTATCATGCTGTTGTTTCACAGTTTGCATTTCACCATCGTGCTCTTGTCCTTTTGTGCAATAAAAATAAAATTAATATCCACCATTTTCCTCCTCCTGCACACGAACTGAAATCTGCTGATTGTAGCGCGAGTGCGCAGAAAGAAAAAAGGTAGTTTGGTGGGCTTTGCTTGCAGATAACTGAAGAACCTTTGTAACGTAGGTAATGTAATGATTGTAACTGTAATACAATAATTTAGTCCAGTAACACATTAAATATAAATATGATGTGATTACACCGAACGCTGCATGCGTGCACCTTTATGCACCTTTGCGAATTACAAAACGTTCCTATGACATAGCTAACATTAGCTATTAGTCTCTATATGCCACAAGTCACATAATAAAATCTATATAATAATAAAATGATGGTAAGTTTTGTCCCAAACAAACTTTCCATTTGCTTTGTAACACTCATCAACCTCATGGTTGCCTTGACAACCTCAGGGTTTCTTGTGTGGGGTTTGAAGTCCTTTGTGTTAATCATGTGGCCTTCTTGATTTTATTTGCATGCGCTGAAACGCTCCTACACAAAGCCATCTGGGCTTTCAGAAGAGAAGTTAGAACTATTACTGTGGTGTTTTATAGTTTTTTAAATGTTTGCATAAATTAAAACCACAATGTAACATTGTGGATGAAGCACAAGTGACCAGAAAGCAGTAGAAAAATATATTCTGTACCAGGTCGCTGTATTTGTTACAGGTTTAAAATGTAGAATGATCTAAACACAAACCTCATTCTTGTTACTGTTTAAGGTAATGTTTGACTTTTTCCACTCCTTAGAGTAATTTTGAGGGAAAATAGCCACCATTAGGTTTTCCAGACTGCCTTCAGATGCATGAGGGACTCACAGGAATCGAGGCGTGCATGTAATGCAGTGCAAATTTATGCCGCTGACAGCAGTGCCATCACTTACACTGTATCAGAGTTGAATAAATTACTGCTAAGTCATACCAGACATTTCTCACTGATGCTGCTTTACATTAAAAAGACGTTAAAACAAGGCGTATTTTCAAACACGCTAAATTCCAAAAACTGCAATGGTAAAAACTAACAATATGTACGTGTGCATAAAGAAATAGTAGTGCAAAGTCATGTGCAGTATGCAGAAACTAATTAATGTACATATATGTACATGGATACAGATATTTTTCTGAAGCCATGCAGCATATGCAAGTGGATAGCTAATCACCCAGAATTCATTACAGCACACCTTGTGTACAGTATACCATGAGCCACTTACACAAATATATACATGTATGCACACATCTACACACTGACACACCCCCCATGCAGTATACAGTGTATAGTTTGCTGTATGCAGTGTTATCAGGCACCTCCCCGGGGCATATATGTGTTCGTTTCTGTAGCTGGAAAATATTCTCCCCAAGTTGACCATGTCTTGGACTCCACATTCATCCACGGGTGTCCGTTTGTGTGTTTGTGCCTGTGGCACCGCTGCAGACTGATATTGCTGCCACCCACGAGATTGCAAGCCACCTTTAGGGCCGTCCTCACTATCCTCCATTTCCACCGTTTTCAATCTTTCATCCATGTCCCACAATCTCTGGCTGAGTGTATCTCCGTGCTTTTCCATCCCTTTGCCTCCCCGGTCATTCCTCTTATTCGATTCTGTCTTTTTGTAATCAGTTTTTCTCTCTCCTTTGCCTTCACAGCTTCACTTTCTCTCTCCCCCTTTCTGTGCCCAAGTCCTTTTTCTTGTTTTCCCTCCTTTCGTCACCCCAGATCAGACTCCGTCCACTCTTGCACTCAATATGGTATTGATTGGTTTCCCTCTGCGTTCTCTGACCTTGCTGTAATAGTGCCAGAGAGGTCACGGCAGATAGATTTCTCTGAAAAAGACACTGTCATGTTCAGTAATCTATGGTTGCAGCGTGCCAATTAATGACAAATAGATCCGCAGGCCTTCCTCGTTTACCTTTTTCACAGGCTAAATGCGTCTTGGTATGAGAGCTCCCATGGCAAGGAAAAAAAAGAAGAAAAAAACAGGACTCTTTGTAACGGCAGATGAGTGAAAATGGACACGAGTAAGATCACAAGCCTGCTGTGAAGGATGCTGAATAGCCGTGTGAAATAGAAAAAGGAGTTTTTAGGCAAGCACAACTGGGATGTATTGTAGAGCTTGAAGGCCACGAATTACGCAGAGCGAGAGCGGGGGTACATGGATATTTATCTCTTTTTTCTCTCTGTTTTGCTTATATTTGTGTGCCTCCTCTTCCCTGCTGAATTCGCTGTTGATATGTGAATAATGGAAAACACATTCTCCGGCCAGACAATCCCCCAAACACACAATGCGGCACATGAATACACACCGTTGTGCACACAAACTCTGCATGGGCTGCCCCAGAGGAATGCCTCTTTCACAGATGGTGTGAGGAAAATTTGGTGCTTTCATAGTGACACCCTCATGAAACTTTTACCTCCTCCTCCTCCTCCTCCTCCCAGTTTCTTCTCTGCACTTTACTCCTGCCATCACTCTGTCTTCCCTGTCTCGCTTTTTATCACCCATTCATTCTTGGCTTTTTACCACATTGACAGGCACAGTTGCCACTTCACCCAACCACCACCCCGAGCCAGCTCCACTACAGTTTCTGAATGTGTCTCACTTTATTCGACCAATCTTATGTCACACCAACAGCTTTGCCTACTAGCTTTCTTCTTCACTTTAAGGTTAGACATCTCAGTCTATTCCCCCCCTCCCTCTTCCCTTTTTCCCAGTTCCCCTTTGAGCACACTACTGTCATTCAACCATGAATCTCTGGGGCTACTGAGGTAGGGAACCGTTAGCAGACATGCCACTACAGCTTATTCTTTCTAATGGGACCAGGGCCTTCTTCCTTTTTCCACATGAGCCCTCCCCTAGCTTTGCATTATACATTGCAGACAGCACCAGACACACACACAGCAGATGAATCGGAATGTGCAAAGGAGAACATCGGGGCGCCACTGCAATTTATGTGCACCAGCACACACTTCTTGTGTGGATAAAGGGTCTCATCTGGCTAGGGTCATGCCACGGGTCTAGCTGGGATGAGACCTTTAAAGCGTTGCCCAGTTTTGTTCAAAGTCTGGCACTTTGAGACACACTAACAGCTGTTTCCTTGGTTATAAAGACAGCTGAGCCAATCATAGGGCTAAGAATGGAGTTGGGGGTACAGCCACACTAGGGAAAACACTGGTTGGAGAAAAAAAATGATTACAGCCATGTGCAAATGACTGCTTACAAGATGGGGACCAGATACACAGCCATTCAGTCAATCGCCCGCCTTCAGCGAATTGTTGGTAATTTGTGTTTGCTAATCTGTCTTTCAGTGATTGCAGTCGGTCCAAGTCGGACAACAGTTGTTCGGAGACAGGTCGCCTAACACCAGGCAACACCAGGCATCGCCTGGCTAACCTCTGTGAGACCAGCTGAAGCAAAAAAAAAAAGAAGAAAATTCAATGCAATCGCCGATTTTTACTAGTTGTGGTCCTATTTTTACTCAAAGTTTGACTGAGTTTATGAATACAGTTGAATACTGTTATGATGATGTCTTTAAGGAAAATATTAGTTGCACACTGCTGTGGCTTTTTATGGTCCAACACAGCTGTCAAAATGTTCAATACAGACGTAATCATGTGATCTCGCAATAGTTCAAGAAAGACAAGAAATGTACATGAGTGAGATCCTTTCATTAGATTTTACATGACTAAACTGCTAATCTAGATTTCAATGGGAACACTTAAAGAGCATTGTAGTGGGAGCTAAGCAGAAGTAATGTGCTGACAAACTTACATTTTATACAGTGTGATTAAATATTTTACAACGACAAATTCTTTTTAAAAATTACTGTAGGTACACTGTATAATATCACTTTACTGTGCTTTCCTGTCTATATTGAGGCTATAGTCATTGACTCCCTTTAGGCATGCATTGTTAAAGCTCTCTTAAAATATGCATCCAGTTATTTGTACTGTATGCGGTGACACCTAAGGGTTCAGGTAAGAATTCACCAATTAACCGTTCCAGATAAGTGCACCACGCGCATTATATTACATTTCTTGTAACCATGGCAACAGTCCCACTTCCACTGGTAAAACTACCATGACCGTAACACGAGCAGACTTCAATGCATTGACCGTAGTGTAACTGTGAAAGTGATCTGTGAGGTTTTTGCGTTTTTATTTCAGCTCCTGATTTTGTCCTAATAAGGGCACGTTTGCTTGAAGCCACAAACAATTTTATAAGGAGGGAGAAAAAAAACCTGACGCGGTGATCTGTTTTGACAAGCTCGCAATACTTTCACTGTTCTTCCTCTTTGTTCAGCCTTCCTCTTCCCTCTCGGGGCAAAATGCACTAAGAGTACATCTCTAGGTTCCATCTCCTAACCCTGCAGGCCAAAGATAGAAGCGAGGGAGGCACTGCATGAAGAGAAAGAACATGAGAGTTAGCGCCTTCTTTTATTCATACAGGCTCTCTGTCCAAATGGAGTTATGTGAAGGAGTTACATTAGGACAGCTGGTAAG
This sequence comes from Etia nguti, assembly GCA_015106755.1. Taxonomy (NCBI): domain Eukaryota; kingdom Metazoa; phylum Chordata; class Actinopteri; order Cichliformes; family Cichlidae; genus Etia; species Etia nguti. Next base: position 29,808 of record VUQG01023495.1, read on the forward strand.
GGGGAGGGGGTAACGCACTCAACGGCACAATGAATGTGCCACATTAACCTGGCTGTGAGAGTCTGTTTATGTCTGCTTGAATGCACGCACCACAAGGCTAGGTGGAGATGGGGACATATTAGGTCAGGGCTTAGACAAATCTTTCAGATCCAAGACAATATACAGAGAGGAGAGATGGATAGGATTATAGTATATGCTCAGCAGGGATTCCAACACGGTTATTAAAGGGTTTGCTGCCATGTAGCTGTCAGCCCCCTAATACCATTTACTATCTCAGCTTTTACTCATGAGCCATATTCAGGGGATCGGAAAAGACATTCTCCTGTTAATGTGCCACTATCAATAAGCCAGACCGGTGTATGGATGAACGCAGTATGTCTGAGACGACTGGCTATGAGTTGGCTGAGCCTGTCCGGCTGAGCGGGAGGCTAATTTTCCACTGAAATAGATGGGATGGCGTGACTATCTTAATCTAAGCTCTTAATGGAAAGCCTGCTTGTTTTGTGTGTACGTGCATGCGTGCGTAGGTGCACGCTCGCATACATCCACGCTCGAGAATGTGCGCACGTGTATCTTGATCTATTTAGTTTTTGTCCCATCTTAATTTTGGTGGAAGGCTGTTAATTAACCCTGCTGTCAAGCCGGCAGACGTCTAAACCAAGCAGCCGTCACTTCTTCTGGGTCTTGTTACCGCTGTAATTAGCGGCCGATAAGAAATTACAAATGCCCCCTCTCCCTCCTGTTAAGTCTACGACACCTTGCCGTTCCTCATACTGATGCATGAGTCTATCAGGGATGTATGTTTGTGTGTATGAGTGTGTGTGTAGAAGTAGTGGTAGACTAGGGATGGTTGTTGATATAAAGCGAAAGCTGTTCTTGAATTCTCCACCCAACATAGTATGCACAGTATGCAACTGTAGTGATAGTGGATTAAACAGAAACACTGAGTATAGAGCGGGTGTGCTTAATAGTGTAGTCACACTGAGGAAAAGAGTGGTTGGTAAATTAAATCTGTTCATAATAATACAGCAATTAAGTGTTTTAAAATAAAGAAATACAGAAAATAGAAACTCACATTAACCACTTGCACTAATACCTGGAAGATGTTGGTAAACCCTACCAATTAAACATAGTAGAGGTGGGCAGATTGATCCAAATATTGATCGTATTGATACCAACTCTGGTATCAGTATTGGATCGATACTAGCGTGATATGATTGATACTTTGTTTCTATCCTCTAAGTTCAGTATGTAGCCCACTTGATTATGTAAAATAAATTAATTTTTGGAAAAGAAAATAATATACCTCAAATTAGCACTACAAACTTTTTTGTGTTGTCTTTGGTATCTATTTTATTTTTAGCCCATAGCACATTTAAACAGCAGAAGATGACCCAAAGTCTTTTAAAAACAGGCACATTTACATTCCAGGTCTTCAAAAAACTAATTATTGTGCAAAGTAAAAATTGCATTGATTCAGTGGTCATGAAAAATTCTTCAGAATTTTCAAGTTAATGATCTCATAAATCATGATCCACTTGACACTCTCCTGCAAAGCTGGATTTATATGTTCAAAGTATTGGTATCATCAATACTGACCTGTATTGACTTTGTTTCAGATCTATTTAAACTTTGTTATCAATCTCATACCGATATTCAGAATCCCTCCAAAAACAGTGGCGTACACTATATTGCCAAAAGTACTGGCTCGTCTGCCTTCACATCCTGCTCTACAGACAATTCCTGGGTTTGTTCCCTGTCATGCATTGTCAGCTATGGGACCTGATATAGACAGGTGTGTGCCTTTCCAAATCATGTCCAAATAACTGAATTTACTACAAGTGGACTCCAATCAAGTGCTGGAAACAGATGATCAGTGGATCAGTGTGGAAACTGAAAAACAATAATATGGCAAAGGCGACATTTTTTGCTTACATGTCCAAACAGCTTTCTGTCCTACAAAGGACTTGATATTGTCTCTTTGAAGTTATCCTGTAAATTTCTGCACATTTGTCTCTGTAGTTGATTATTGTAGCTGTAGCTAGTTACATATATATGAGGCTGCCAGTGCCTTTGCTTCCAGCTTTCCTAGATCAGCCTCCTCTTCTGTAAGGGCTCTCTGTGAGAGATTTACATTAAATTTGAGAAGTTTGAGAGAGCAGTGAGACAGAAAAATAGAGGATCCTGTCTTGTTGTAGATTTTACAAGTCAAGTACATTTTGTCAAGTAGTGTACTTAAAGACAAATGAAAAGTGCGTACTTGCATTTTCTCTGTGATTATATTGTGCATTTTACCGCACAACGTTTGTGGGACAGCTTTACTCGATAGTGACTTTTCAAATTTAAAGTTCCAAATAAAACATTCTGGTTTTAAACACTGTGATTTTACTTGTAGTGGAGTATGTAATGTTATTAATTACCATTTTTTCTGCTCTTTCTATCCACTGTCAGGTAATGATAACCGTTTAGCATTGTCATAGAAGTAATATTTTAAAAAGGTGTTTTTTCCACTCTTCTGCACGATTGATATCTTCGTTGCTGTTTTAATGGTTTTAGCCTATTCAGCCTATTTATGTTGTTGTTGTGGAGAACAACCGAACTACTACTACTGGTTAATGGATGGGTGGAGTAACCATATTAGGAATGAAGATTTTAGAGATTTTAGGGTACAGTCCCACATTTAAGAATGCCTGTATGTGCACGGTGTCCTTTTACACAGTAAAAAATGTAATATTCGGGTCTCACAGTAGCATATAGTGTCTCTTAATTAGTTATGAGGATGAAGAAATGTAGGCATACATAAATAATACCGTATATAACATAAAAGAAGAACCACAGTGGGCTCACTTTAACCTGCTGGTTATATTAGAGGACATACGAGGAAATCACCAAAGCCACGTGTTGACAATATATGTCAAAATCTTTTCAACTCGACAAGTTGAAATAATGTTTCCCGTTTATAAATTCCATCAACCTGCTACGGCTTGCAAATTCAAATTTGGCTGAGTGGCTAAATCATGTTAATTAATGCACATTGTCCCTTTCTAATAAAATAAACATAAACATATGTCAGTGAATAAAAATATGTCATCCTGCTGCTGGCGACAAGAGAAAAATCAAGGGGTCAAACAGACTTTTATCATCTGAGAGCAGCGTGCTGCTGCATAAAATGTCAGACAGAAGACAGAAGAGGCTCAACTACTCAGGACAAGTGAAAATTTGGGACACTTTAGGGTTTCCCAGAATTCCTTATTAAGTAAATTAGAGACATATAAACATCATTTTTGGATCTAGACTAGGATAGAGCAATATAATTCAATATGATGTATGAATACTGATAAGAAAATGCATTTTTTCTAGTATAAATTCCAAATTAAACTTCAGTGGAATTATCAGGAGTCCATCAGTGGTATTCCTTTGCTCCGTATCCAGCAGAAATGCATGTGTTCTAATGTAGGCTCCTGCAGCCGTTGCAGAGTTTAACAGAGCCTGTGTGAGCGCTCTCTGTGGTGCTGACTCTGATTGCAAAAAAAAAGATATTGTACTGATGTAGCTTATTGGCCTCAGACCTGCTGAAATGTAAAGCAGTGAATGATGCATTTCTCTGGCCATCAATAATTGATGTGAAGAAAACACATCAATAAGTCAGCATTTCTAAAATCAGCTCAGCCTCTCTAACAGAAGTTTCTAGTTAGATGAAAATATTCCCTGTGTTCCCCAAGTACAAGAGAACATTCCTAATCACAGACAATAAAATGAAAGAGAAAGAAGAAAAGAGTCGCCATTTTAATTAATCTCTTTTCGGTCTTGTCAGAATTAAATATTTCATTACAAAAAAACTTGATGAGGAGACGCTCTTTAATTCACTTCAAACGGAATAGAGTTAGTAAGCTCAAGTCCTAACTTGGCATCTGCCTCCATCCCATCTTCTTCCACATGGGGAGATAAACAAAAACTCCTGCTGTCCTATCATGTGCCCCATCCAGCTTGATGGCTTGGCGATGAAATGCACAATAGGAGCTGAAATATGTTCTGCCTCTCGTGCACTTCTTTCTGATTAAAAGCCTTTATTGATAAGCAGGGCATGTGGAGAGCGTCGATGTTTGATGCTTACTTCATCAAAACATTTCTTCCGAGGCCCGCTGAAGGACAGGGCATGCATAGTTTACACAAGTTCTCACTCTGGCACAGCTGATGAGTATTAACTATTCCTTCTTTATTGGGGATTTTGTTTTATTTTATTTTATTTCTATTTAAAGTTAGAAATGTTAGAAAGTCTGTGTGTTTTAAAAAAAAAAAAACTTTTTGAGTATGAGAATGTAACCTCCTTCTCCTGATTTGTTTCCAGCGTAATTAGTCTTGCTCTGTGAAAGTATTTCAACCACTTTGATTTTTTTATCGAGGGACAGGATGACAAGAACGTCGGACATCAATGCTGTTTGGTTCCCTTGATCATTCACAGGCATGGAAACTAAATTATCCAGTTTTTATTTTTTTTTGAAGGTGCAAAAGCATGTGACACTTTTACATAATGAAAAGAAAACATAAGTAGGAGTGGAAGAAATGCTGATCAGAGAAAGTAAAGTAAAGCATTTTAGTAAAGCACATATATTTACCTGCTTAATACAAAGCAAGTGTCTAAAGGCACGCTAGCAGCCTCCTATTATACCTTTCTCACAAGCTTAGCATATAATGTAGGACATATGTTAATGAATGATTTTTAAGCACAAACTAAAATAACCCACAAACACAAACATTTTGACCTCATTAGAGGAATGTTTTCTGTAGCATTTTCTGCTCGTCACTTGTTGAGAGATTCCACTCAGGACCTCATCACGATGATACAGTAGTACAGATCCTGCGTGACACTTGTTGAAAGCATAGAGTGACCTTTAGATTTAAAATGCCATGACAGATAGACAGTCTGTAAACGCTCACACTTCAGAAGACATTAGACGAGAATGTTTAGATCGCGGGTGTCAAACATAAGGCCCAGGGACCAGAATCGACCCGGCAAAGATTGCAGTCTGGCCCACTGAAGCGTATAGATTATGAACTATTTTCTTAAGTATTACAGCTTTTCCTATAGATAAAGAATTGCCATTCATATTACACCAAAGTAATTCAGCAATAGATAAAAAATTAAATGACAGAAAGTTCCTGTTTTTTCACTATCTACTTTAAAAATTAATATTTTTGTTTCTTGTTTTTTTTTTACAGTGGGTTCACAGAAAAAAAGACATTTTCTTTGAATTAACAAAAACTTTATATTTTATAATTACAGGACAGTTATGGGCAATGAACTATCAGAGCTTTTCTGTCATTTTACACATTTGGCTAGTTAATTATTAAATAAGTGCTGCAGAGGTTTAAACAAATAGTCAAGCGACATCTGTATATCAAAGTTTGGTGTCAGTGTATTTTGTAAATGCTTCAAAATCTAAACCCATAGAGTGACAACAGGGCTGGACTGGGACAAAAAAATCGGCCCGGGCATTTTGACTAGAGACCGGCCCACCAGGTATTATAGGAAAAGCCATAAAGCCTTTGAATGAAAACAAACACTGTTGTGACAGTGATGTACAATGTACTGTTGGTATATATGTATGATTTCTATACATTTTACATCAGATGACCACTTTGGTTGTAAGATTCAGATAATTATTTATTAAAAGCTAGACATTTTAAACGGGAATAAGAAAGAAAGGTATTTCT
>VUQG01023500.1:0-21550 GCA_015106755.1 Etia nguti
AACTAGCCTATAGTCTACATCTTGCTGTCTGCAAAAGACAGAGTAACTTAAACGTACCATATAGCTCCCACACGTGCATACAATTCGAGACAACTACACATGCATTGTTTTAACCTTTTAAACCGAACTTTAATGTTACTCAACAGTCTGTTGTCTAAATGACCGAGCTAACAGAGCTATGTAAACAGAGCGAACATGAGAGCACCCGACTGCAGACGTCATTAATGCAGCGCAATGGAATAATCTCCAGATCTTCACGAAAGTTATAAACTGCCTCTGGAACCCAGTTAAGGTACAAAAAAACCTATTCAACAGAAACAGTGATGCAGTTCAGTCTTTTTTCGCTCAGCCGAGCCTCTCTGTTGCTGTGTGGAGCAGCCCGGGTCAGTCACCTCTTTCACACGTCACTCACTCACTTATCCGGTCATGCACTGCGGTCTCATAAGGAAACTCAGCTTTTTGATATGAAGTTTTTCTTGTTCCCGAATACAAATATTTTTTAAAGTATTTGTTCAAAATAAGTATTTGTAAAAAACATGTTATTTGTGCCTTTCCAAATACCATACTCGGGTTCGGCTCCACCCCTACTAAATACATATCATTAGTTTTTGTTTTTTTTTCTTGGTGCATGACCCACTAGAATCCCCAAATTATCATTTTCACTGATTGAAAAAAATATTTCTTGTTTTTTTTTTAGATAATTGTATTTAAACTATTTATTAGATTTATTCATTTATTCATAGATGATAACTGTCACTAAACACTAAATTCTTATATATTTTATTTAAAATACAGTGTTTAAATGTGGTGTGGAAAACGGTAATAGTTTTTTATTTTGGTTTATCTTTGCCAAAAGTAAAGGCCCTTTATCACCAAATTACCACAGATTATTTTATTTTCAAAGAGGGCTTCCAGATAGCTTTTGTTTTCTTTTTGTGCAATAAAGAAAGATAATGAGGGGTCTGTTGCTGTGGAAACACTCAAAAAAAAAAACATAGCTCATAATCCTAAACTCCAAATTGTTCACTAATTACAAAGTTAGAGATTTCATACTGTATTGAGTTTGGTAATCATCACATCAAAGCATAAAAACATATCATGAAGCATTTTGTTTTCTTTGAATCTCTATTATGTCAAAATTTTGATGATCAATAGTTTAGAGGAGTTTTAGTCATGGTTAACAGCACCATCTATAGGAGGCAAAAGGGCATGAAGAAAAAATGAACAAAAAAACCCTTAATTCACTGATGATTAAAAGTGTGTGTGTGTGTGTGTGTGTGTGTGTGTGTGTGTGTGTGTGTGTGTGTGTGTGTGTGTGTATGTGTGTGTGTGTAGGGGGTGTTGTGGGTATGGGATCGTTAGCACTTCTCAGTGCATTGCTGGTTCACAAAGCTGGACCGGCCCATTCTTCAGTACATGCACACACATGTGCAACTTAACATATATATTTTTTAACGCAACAGGAGCCACTAAATCATTCCATTTGCACCTGTAGATTTCTGGAAGTGAGGCCCAACTCTTTGAATGGAAAGTGTGTTTTTGCATAACTTTTCTTCAAGATGGAAGTTGTGATTTAGTTATATGGCAACTTGTGTTATTGCCACCAGCGCTTCCTCACTGGTCTCCTCCATCCTAAAAGTTGCCCCCACTAACCCCTTATCACAAAAGCTTAACATCTGCAGCAGGAAAAGCCCCCAAAGTCACTTGGAAAGGTGAAACAAATCAATAATGCATGTTTTATATGCATGCCGGACTATGTGTGGATGTGTGTCTGTGTGTGCACACTCATATGATTTGCATACACCAGAATCTATACTATTCAATACTGGGAGTGCGCTCTGGCATGTGCAGAGATTTAAAGGTTCTATCCGCTCTTTAAGTCTAATGTCATTAGACGCTTCCAGGTCCAAACTCTTCTTCAGTTCTCAACCTCAAACGAACACTGCGGCATCACTGAGAGTTAAAAAACTGTTTAAATTCTTTTATCTTTAATAAAAGGATCAGTGTGGCTGCTCTGCCAGGGGTAACAATAAAGTTTAACATCTAGAAGATTAGAAGTTAGCAAGGAGTTAGCTTGCTAGTTTTCGTCTAAAGATGACATACCACGTTCTGACTGAGGGATTTCTGATAAATTGAAAGGTACAACTCTACTATCACTTCAGACATAAATGAAGACAGAAAACCAAACAGCAGCAACGTTTGTAGGGTTACTGAAGTTGGGCTAGCTGGTATATAATGGTGTGCTACGTGGTGGCTAGCTACAGAGCTATGGTTAGGATACTATGAAGACATTAGCACACTGAAGCTGAAGGGTGAACGCGAACCTGTTTTCCCCTAAATAAACACAATGGCACGGCAGGAAAAAGATGCTGTAAACGGACTAAACTCTACAATATACTTCTGTATGGTATTTGGAACCTGATCCCAGCTTCATGTACCCATTCAAATCTTTGTTAGCCTCAGAGTGATTCTTTTCTGACCTGTTCAAATATTTGGTGTCGGAGCTTTAAACCGTGCCGCAGATGAATGGTGATAATAAAACCGTGAGAGGCAGACAGTGGCTATTTTTAGGGGCTTGTTCAGATTAAATAGAACAAGATACAAAGCATTAAAACACCTTAAAAAGACAACAGCCTTAACGAGCACAGTGTAGCTTAGGCCCAGAAGCAGGTTTCATACATCATCACTTAACAGATAGAAGCTAGAAGACTATGTCCCACCATCCACTTAATATGCGCACTGCCTTAATTCGTAATTTATATTTAGTTAAACCAAGCAGCCTTTGAAAGGGCTCCAACTAGAAGGTCATCTGAAAACACTGGTCTGAATGAATCATCCCGTGCTTATGTAGAGTAAAGATACTTCAGCAGCAAACATAATGGTGTGTGATCAGGTTTGTCCACAGCGCTGCCTGTACCTCCGCTATGCTTCTGTATGCCTGTGAAATTGCATTCATGCCGCAGACTTTGTTAAAGGCATAAACAGTCGATGATCACGGATTTGCCCGCACTTCAGAGAAAGATGTGGATAAAGAACGGATGTTTGCGCACATGTGTGTTTGCGATCCCAGACAGCTCGCAAGACACTTCACATTGACCTCGTGGTGCCTCTGCATATCTAGAAGGCATTAGAGGAGCGGAGTCCATGTGTCAACGAGTGTGTTCTTTAAGAGCTGTGAAGTCTACGTAATAATCTTTTTTGGTGATCACACACTACCTGTGAATTTTGAACACAGTGAAACTGTGCTAAAAAAATGAGAAAAAAGACCATATGCACAGTCAAGTCCCCTCTTCAGGTTCTCTTCTTCAGCATCCTTATTTACACTCCTTTCCTTTGCTTCCCCCCCTGTCAGCGGGGTTGTATGGAAACCCAGCCCACTGTTCAGCAGATGAATAATTTAGCGGTGTGTGTATCATCTGTTTACCGTGCTAATCCATCTGTCAGCAGGCACCTATCGATTCGCGCCTGCTTGGTAATTGTGCATCCGTGCCCCCCCCCCAACACACACACACACACACACACACAGATGAGCATCCACAAGCCCACACATTTAGTATACACACACACATGCTCACACACCTATATGATGTGCAGGTTAGCTCATATTCAGTTCCTGGAGTTGTCAGCTGGCCCTGTGGACAGTTCATTTATACTGAGTCAAACTGAATTTAGGGTCAAGGTCAGAAAAAGTGTCCTAACATTGGATGCAACACATTGGAGAGTTTTTATTTTAGAATATTTGAAAGGTTTTTGATGTTTCTTGAAAAAAAAAAAACACCAGAAACATCCATTATTATATAATATATGCATGTTCTTGGATTTAATTACATTTTTATTGAAACTGGGTCTTCCCACCTTATTATAATAAACATGTCTGTCCATCCGTTCATCCATCCTCCTCATACCGTAGCATGGGAATCTATTAGTTTGCACATTAAACACTTTCTTCAGTGCCAGTGACATAACCACAGTTTTAAAACTCCTCAAAGTACTCTTCCAGATTCTACTTAAGTAATCAGCTGTTGATCAAAGGCATGACTTTGATCTGAAAAAAGAAAGAAAATAAAATGTGTAAAATGTGTCAGTGAAAGTGGGAAGTAGGTGAAATTGAGGAAGAAAGAATAACCTCCCTTTCTCATTTGATCTTTCTGAGAGAATTATAGCTCTTTCTTCCATTCTTAAATAATCTCCTTGCTGATTTAGGCAGGATTGTCTCCAGTCATCACGGTTTCCCATCTTCACTTTCTTTCCTTTTTCAGACAGACTTTGTAGTTCAAGTTTACCAAAAGCTTTAATATTAAATATTCAGTGCCGGGGCATCTTAACTTGCTGCACAAGGAATAAATAGTTATATATACAGTAAATATAATACTTCATTAAGTGATTCTGAGACGTTAAAGGAGACAGACAGAAAGAAAGTGAGGAGGGAAAGAGAGGCATCGTACTACCAGAGAAAACCGCTATAATGAATCCATGGGTGACCACTGATGGTTGTAATTATCAAATGGCTGGTTTTAAAAGCTCATTGATTGATGTCATTAGCTCCATGAGTGATTACTAATTGCTGTTCTAGTATGTTAAGCACACGGGACGCATACACACACAAGCGACATACACATGTGAAAACATGCATGAAACACACACACACACACACACACACACACACACACACACACATTATTCTGCTTGAATCTATGTGTCAGATTTGATTATATAGGGGTTTTTAGCGATTGAGGAACAGTAAAATGAAATAATATACAGTGTGAAACGGCACTCTGTATGTGTGAAACATGGCAGGACTATATGCGTTGCTTTTGCATAAAAAGTCCACATTATATGATTTATTTAATGATTGTGGGTCCTTTGATCAGCTTTGTAATTACATTACTGTAAGCAGGAATATCCAGAAAATGAGGTGATTATCTACTTAACTCTGAACTTTTTTTCTTTTTCTCTGAGACTCCACAGTCCCATTCACACCTGTTTACCTTCACTAATCGCCCTTTGTCAATTCATGTTTGTTTATCTGTACAAGACGTCTTGCATTCACTTTTAGAAGATTTTCCTTAATAACAGCAAACAAAACCACAAACTGTTATCTGCTCAGGTGAAGCATAATCCAGGTTTACTTTAAGCTTTAAATATCTTATTATATCTTATTCTTAAGGATGCCAAATTTTGCCTGTTTCTTAAAATTGCTGTCATCTCCAAGTTGGGCAAAAACACTTTTCTTCAATCTGTGACACCAAACTCCTCACCACAGCTGACTGACTGACCAACAACAGCACAAGCAATGGCCAAGAGTGGCCTACAAACCAGTTGTACCACATTGTAGACCATCCAGTAACAAGGCTCTCTGCAGGCAGACTGGCCATCGCCGGACGGGAGCGGACAGCGAACGCACCGCCCGCACTGAACCATAAATTCTGCTGTATTTGATCCGTGGAATGTGAATGTGTTGAAAAATAGCAAGTAAATCAGGCATAACTTTGCAGCATGCCCCAGTGTAAAGCAGAATGACATTTTAGGCAATAGAATGTGGGCATACCATTAATATTTAAGGGGTGTCAACTCACGAGACCCAAAGGAATATTTCTGGAAATAAAGACAAGTGGTGACTGGCAAGCCATTACAGAAAGGCCTAGAAGATATTTTTTACATACATTCAAAAGGCCCACTTTGAGGCTAAATTACCATTACTGCTCAATGTGTTTATTTACGTCCTCAGGCGTCGCACTCTTTCCTCTTTGGTTTCTGCATGATTGTTTGCCCGGCCCTGATTTACGACACTCACCAGCGGTGTTGGTAGATTGTGTTCTGCTGTTCAAACCTGGCTTTCACCTCCCTTCTCTCGCGCCATCTCTGTGTCTTACACACGCCTACATATGGAGTCCAAACATATACACACTGAGCAGGGTATGTAGCAGGGTTCATTTCGATGTGGAGCGTCTAATATCACGTCCCGATGGCAAAAATGTTCGGAATTCTCCCCTCTTGGAGAAGCGCTTCATCCATGTGTGCAAGTGTTTTCTTCCATCTGTTTTTTTTTTCCCTATATGTGTCTGTGTGTCTCCATCTGTGTGTGCGTGTGTGTGTGTGTGTGTGTGTCAAGGGGTGTTAGAAGCAGGCAGGGGCTTAGCAGAGCAAAAGAGAGCAAATCTGTCAGCTCTCCCTGGGCAGACAACCCTTCTGACCCTCATTCAAAGACATATTGATTCTCCTCTACACCCAACAGGGGAGCGCGCACGCACACACACACACACACAGACACACGCGCACACACACACACACACACACACACACACACACACACGTGCACGCACAAGTGTGTTGCACAACCTCTTTTCTCCTTACTTCATTCACAAGACTTTTTCCTGCAACATTATTAACTAATCACATATGTGTGGAATCAGTAGAAATGAAATGAAATCATTTGTGACTACACACAAGGCTATTCATTCGAGAGAGATTCACATTTTCAAACGCCGTCTGACCTAGTTTGTTGTTCTTTGGGGTTTTCATTTGTCTTGCTCTATTTCCTGTCTGTTACATACTCGGTTTGGGTTGTATAAGAAATATAAACCTAGCATGCCACAGAGACAAGCTTTTCTCTTATCTTAACGCTGACACCGTATTAAATCTCGCCGTGCACTTGTTAGCTCTATCTTGTTTCTAAGAAACAAGCCTAATGACCTATGGGATGTCACCAGTCGGGGCTTTGCAGACTGTTAGGGACCCATTGTGTGCTTTCTTGTAATTGCCGGAGCGTTGTCACACAAAGCTCGGGTCAGAATTTAAAGACTAGTGGTGGGAAGATTGAAAATCAACCTCACAAATCATACTGAAGATGGTGTTAACTAAAGCTTTTTGCTGTTTGCTGCCAAACTTTGTGGAATGACTGCAGGGCCTGTAAATGACAAGTCAACAGTAACTGCACTGGACTGCCTTTAGTGTGTGTGCCCTTCATGACACGATACCAGAGATGGAAAAAGTCAGAAAGAAGAAATTGTTTGTGTGTTTAGCAATATCTGTGCTAAAAATCTTTAAAGTATTTAAAGTACGCGTTCCTTTCAATGTGAGACGCATGCTTAGCAGAAAATGCAAATTTACAAAGAACCCATTTGCAAGGAAGTGGTTGTGTTCTGTAACTGAAAATATGATCAAAATCCGCTGTAACAGAAAGTAAGACAAAGTTATCTCCCTTTGATTTTTGTATGAAGACATAAAGTAAACTTAACCTCTGTTATGCATTAAAAACAGTTTCGCACAAAAACCCTGTTTGGCTTCACTGCTAATATAGCTTAGCATAAAGACTGTAAAAAGGAAAAAACTGTCCCCAAAAATTGATTAATAAACATGAACTGTAAGAGAAATGTGAATTTTCTTTTTCTTTTTTGACAGTTGCATGGCTCCGTGCTTTAGCTAGTTGTTGAGAACTCAAAACATTAAAGTTGTTGGCTGAAACTAAAACAATGAGCTGAAAGATGCTAAAGCACTTTGTTAATTTGAGAGGAACTCTAGTTACCATCATGATAGTTCTCTCTAAGTGTGTCACTACAAGCCAGAATGTACACATTAAACCGGTTATTTGGCACCTCTCTCATATAAAACCCCTCAGCAGTGCAGCTTTAAACAAGCCAGCCTTTAGATTTCTGCCAGGTTTGAATCTGTGCTTGAAAATCAACACTGACTTTGCTTCAATGTCAGGAAAGCTTGTTGCACATATCTGTGAGTATTTGCACTCACTGTTAGGTTACATGTCTTGCGACCCGGCCCGGCACCTCAGTGCAAGGTCTGTGGTAATGGCTGGTCACCGGGGGCGACCGGTCACGGCCGTTTGTGTGGTGTTGGGAGGTAAAGACTTGACATGCTGGGTTTGCTGTCTGCAGCGTGGTTGTGCCGTGGTATAATGTCGACGGGCCACATGCTGACCCTACCACTACACACACACACACACAGACACACACACACACAGACACACACACACACACGGTCAGTGGTATAAGCTGAAAAGTGCCGGCTGCAGTAATGAAAGGCAGGTGCACCGGAGGCCAGCAGAGGAAGAGGAAGAGAAAATGAGAAAGGACAAAAAGAACATGTGAAAGTCAAAGCAGGTGAAGAAGATGACTGATTTGTGGACATTTGTGGACACACACTGTGTGTGTGTGGTGTGTGTGTGACAGAGGGACAGGTGTTCTGTGTCTAATAGTAAGATGGATAGAAAACCAAAAAGCAGAACATGTTTCCTCCGTGTGTGTGTGTGTGTGTGTGTGTGTGTGTGTGTGTGTGTGTGTGTGTGTGTGTCATTATGTTAATGCGCTGTAGCACCTGATGGCACTTTGGCCAACCCAGTCCTGTCATTACCGCATTCATAATTCACATCAATACACGCACCCACACACACACACAGACACGTGCACATCAATAAGTGGTCAGAATGCTAATTGTGACATTCGACCAGGGTTGACAAATTAACCACGGCCTCTTTAAATATTCAAATCCCGCTGAATTAAAGGTGCGTGTCACGCAACTGACACTTTTAATTTATATAACCTAAAAGGAGAATGTGATGGCTATGAAGGTCTTGGTTAAATGGTGTATAATCAGCGTGACTTTACACGACACATGAAGCACTGAGCAATGCAATGTGGCCCCACACACCCTTACCAGGTTTGATATCACGGTCGGTCATGTTAACGCGCTCCAAGCGAAATAATCCACCTATCATTTGCTACATAACATATATATAACATTCTTTCTGTTACGCTATTTCAAAATCATTTGTCCGCGATTGCCTCCTAAGAAACAGATGACACTGTTTTCTGTGTCAACAACTAAAATGCTAAGGACTTTAGTCCTGCTTTGCTCATGCACTTTTACAATTTGTGGCTGCCCCGACTTCTGATTCTGAAACACTATAAATGGAGGAGCATATATTTGAATTTGAAATCATAAAAAAAACCATCCTATACATCCCGTTGTCTGTATCTGTTTCTGTCTCCCGGTTCCTTTGTCACTGTCTCCTCTATTCCTCTCTCTCACACACACATACTTAACACTCAGACACACACAGAGCAGGCCACAGATGGCATGGTGGTGTCAGGGCGAGAGGGGTTTGTTAGGATCAAAAAGCTCCAGTGTGTGGGCCCCCTCCACCCTTCACTTGCTTTCTTCTTCTCTTTCTCTTTCCGTTTGTCATTTTTATTCCTCCCCTTCCTCTGCTTTCAATCTCGCTTCCTCTCTCACTCTCCCTCTCCACCCCACCATGCCTTTATTTCTCTTGCTCCGTCTCTCTTCATTTTTTCCCCTAATCTGTCCATCAGAAGTGTTGATAAATTATTCATGCCCCTGTCTGTCCCCGAAGCCTTGTCACCTCTCCTCCATTCGCCAGTTTCCCTGCTTCCTCTCTCCTCTGTCGCCTTCATCCCTTCCTCCTCCTCCTCCTCTTTGCTCCCATCTCCTCTTTCCTCTTCTCCACCTCTTCCTTTTCCTCTCCACTCTTGCAGAAAGCTCGACCACACACGATCTAGCATCCAAAGCCAAAGTGGTGCGAGTTAATAAAAAGATCCTGAATTGCTCCAGAAACTTGGAGTTTATCCTTTAACACTCATGGTTTGTGTAAAATCGATTTCTTACAACATGAAATATCGTTTTGATCATAGGAAAGGCATTTGGGAAAGATTGAATTTCCCTTTACAGTTTTCTTTAGCAAAATTAATTGAAGCTAGATGCCCTATTTAACTGAACTTGGCTTTCACTGGTTCTTTTAGTGGATGGAACAGAAAAAAAACTTTGTTTCACTACATTTAAAAAAATAAATTTACTTATATTTAACCCCCTGCTTCCCATATGTGACCAGATGGAGTTCCAAACCAAAGCAAGCAAAAGAGGCCGAATGTGGGGAAAGGTGCAATTCAAGAGGTAATCTTGTGGCTAATCCAACATGCTCTCCCCAAACAATTAAACACTTGTTTATGTCTGCTTATACTGTGGGGCACTTCCACACACATGTACACTCGAGTGCAGTTTTCAGAGAGATAAAGTTTGCTGTGGAAAGCTATTAATCATAGGAAATCCAGATGAATACAAAGTTAGGGTGTCTAGTGATTAGTGATAAATTGCCTTGTATTTCCCCATAGGTGGTGTCTGTTTGTGCGTGTGTGTGTAAGGATTGCATTTTAGATGTCTGTGTTTGTTGGCTGATGCGAGGGTGTAAAGCACTTGGGCTGAACCCTCGGGATATTAGAATGCGACTGGGCGTGTGTGCAGCCACGTGTGTGTTTGTGTGTGTCACGTATGGCCTCTCCCTCAAAAGATGGGCTTGTCGCAACCACTCTCATCCCGTTTACCACCACGATTAATACATTTTAAAAAATGTCCCCTCCACTTTCCCTCCGCGCCATTCACACACACACACACACACTGCTCGCTATTCAGCAGAGGTTACTGCAACATCAGCAGGACGCACAACACTGCCTTTAGAGACTGATCAATCTGTACTGCTGCTCGCACTGATGAATTACAGAAGTCAAGAACGAACGAGAGAGAGAGAGAGGGGGAGAAAAGGAGGCAGGGGAGACCATGGAGGAGTAGTGAGAGTGTGAGGATGAGGAGAAGATAAAAGAAGACAAAGACGTATATCAGGGAAGACAGGGGCAGGTGGAGGAAGCAGCAAGGAAAACATGAGACATAGATGGTATGGCGATGATGGTATCGATGAAAGAACATACGGGTGTAAAGGGGAGGCTAAAAGTTCTAGAAGAAAAATCCATGGAAGCAAACACAAGGACTAAAGAAGGAACAGAAGAAATAAAGAAGGTAGAAAAACAGAGCAGGCGCCCATCACATGGATCTCTCATTTCCTCGTAGAGCGAGTCCGAGAACAGACAGACAGATGATATACATAAGCCCGGCGCTTGAAATCCCTCCCTAGCTGTTACAGTTTGAGAGACAGGAGGAGTTTATGGCCAGGGCAATATGTTAGGCTTGAATAGACGTCTTTGTTTTATGGAATGGAGACTCTGTGACGTTGTGTTGTTTTAAAGAGCTGTCATAGGGTTTGGGGATTGATAATATGTGCTGTGTTTTCAGGTGAGCAGTACTTTGCTTCAAAGGCTCATGTGGTCATACACACTAGTGGTGATCTCAGTGTTCAAGTGTACATTCGTCCTTACGTCCAGGCTGGACTGTTGCAAAAGGTTATTATCAAGTTGTCCTAAAAGCTCCTTGAAACGCCTTCAGCTGGTCCACAATGCTGCAGCGAAAGTGTTGACAGGGACTAGAAAGAGAGAGCATATTTCTCCCATATTAGCTTCTCTTCATTGGCTCCCTGTTAAATCCAGACTTCTCACACACAAGGTCTTGAACAATCAGGTCTTATTCTATCTGAAAGACCTCATAGTACCATATCAACCCGATAGAGTACTTCACTCTCAGACTGCAGGTTTACTTGTGGTTCCTGGTTGTGGATATTTAAAAGTAGAATGGGAGGCAGAGCCTTCAGCTTTTAGGTCCCTCTTCTGTGAAACCAGCTCCCAGTATGGATTCTGGAGACAGACACCCTTTCTACTTTTAAGATTAGATTTAAACTTTTCTTTTTAAAAAGCATATAGTTATTGATTGATTGATTGATTGATTGATTGATCAGGTGACCCTGAAGCCTCCATTGGTTATGCCGCAATAGTCCTAGGCTGCTAGGGACTTCCTCATTCACTGTGTGTGTATTTAGTTTTTCCTTCCCACTGTCACCAAGTGCTTGCTCACAGAGGTTCATCGGGATGTTGGGATTTTTCTGTGCTATTGTCAGTCTTTACCTTTTAATATGAAGCACCTTGAGGTGACTGTTGTTGTGATTTGGCGCTAGATAAATAAAATTACATTGAATCATATTCCTAGTTTCACATTATTTGGCCTACATCCTTTCCCCAGAAGACATTGTTAATTATTCCAGTTCATTCCCTCAAACAGCTAACCATATTCCAACTTGAGAAATAAAGACGTTGCACCAGAGTTCTTACCTCTATTCACTCATCTTTTTTCATTTTCTCCCAAACAAAAACATAAATAAACTTTACCCTCCATTATGTGAGACAACATGTGAAATATCTTCTTTTTTTCCCCCCACTTCCTCCATCTCCCCCTATTCTTGCCGGTGATAAATCCATAGCTATCTATGACAGCTTTGTTGCTGCTGGGAGGCCCCTCCTGCCTTGTTTAGCTGTGATTCGAGCCGACAGCTTTAGGAGCGTGTCTTTATTTAAGAGCTGCTGTAATTACACAGGCTTTAGCATATGTAGACGGCCAGATATGATTCAAAGAGCCACGACAGGGGAGAGTGGAGCTCAACGGGTGAATGAGAAGAGAGATAAAGCACAATGGCAAGAAGACCAAGAGAACGAGAGAGAGAGAGAGGGGGTGAGAGACAGGGAGGAGATGGAGGGAACGAGGGTTGGAAAGAGACAGAGAGGGAGAGATATGGTGAGCAGGGCAGACTGATAGAGCAATTGAGAGACGAAGAGAGGGCAGTTGGGAAAAGGGGGGGAGAGGAAGAGATATGGTTTGGCAAATAAAAGAGCAGCGCGGTGCTGCTGCAAACTGTTCGCCTTATGATGCCTCATTAGGGCTTAGGGCTGCAGATAGTGCCTGTTAGAGAGATCTATGGCCTCAGCGCTGAGAGAGAGGCAGAAGGGGAGAAAGAGAGAGGAGCAGATCATGACAGCGGGGGAGAGAGATGCGGTAAAACAAGAAAAAAAACAGAAGAGAGAGAAAGGCAAAGATTAAAGGTGCTATGTGCGTCATTTAGCTTTAACACAGGTCATGAAGTTACATATAAATATCAGATAAATATAATGTCAGTCCATTGTTGGGTCACAGAGGGCATTTTTCTGTTGGAATTTCCTTGATTTTGTTTAAGTTAACAAAATACGAGTCCAATGGATTATCTTCTTACTGTAATGATGGCATATGTATTATATATATATATATGCATGTACCTTATCTCCTCCTTAACATGTGGGCCCATCTGAATTTAACGGTCGCCCAGAAATTGTATTTGCGGCAGAATTTTCTTTGACTCGCCACAAAATATTTTTTGTTTCGTACTCATTGGCAGTGCACTCCTTGCCACAGATAGTCAGCTGTTTGCAATATAAAAATAAACCCTCTTATTTACATCAAATGTATATCAGATATTTATAATAACAATAACAATAATAATTTATAATACTCTGATTGGTTCAGCTACAATGTCTGAGCCAATGCTGGTCTGAAAACAATTTACCCTGAGATAAGCAGGAGAGAAAACAAGCAATTGTTCTAAATGAGGGGCAAAAGTCGGTGAAAGGTGCTGCGTGTAAACAATCAGACACTGTCCGGGCCACAAAGGGAAAAGACCAATGGCCGCTAAAATAAATGTCTACTTTAGCATGTGTCAGAAAGATAGAGGACTGTATATCACTGGACTACACAAGCACTAATTAGGGACCGGTCTTTAAAAAGGATGGAGTGAGGCGAAGAAAAAGAGAGGAAGAGAGAGAGAAAGACAGGAGGAAGACTGAAGGAGGACCGTTAATCCACCACCCGCTTCTACAGCAGGGAGCGTGTTGGATGTTCCACCATGGGAAACGGCCATAAATTAACGGCGCAGCCTTTAATGCAGCACAAGCTCACAATGCGATACAGATGCAGCGTTACATTGTACATGATACCAGCTGACACAAGTGTCACCACTCAGTGATGAATTACTTTCATCAGAGAGACTACACAAATCAGCTGCCAACTGCTCTCTCTCTCTCACACACACACAAACACACACACACACACACTGTGAGGGGAAGCATAATCAGGAGGCATTTTGCTACAGTTATCCAAAGTAGTAAATCAGAAGCTGTTCTTTCTATCATGAAAGGCCGTTGCTTATCTGCTAGCTACAGGTGTGTGCATGTTTGTATATGGACTGATGGTTATCTTTATCTTGTAGCCACAGAGGGGTCTTTTGTGGTCTGCTGCTGATTAGCTGTCTGCACACATACCTAACCATAAATCTAGCCAGCCTCTACATTAACCAATATTGGTGCTAATGAGGCGTAAGGAAAGGGAAAGTGTACGCGGCATGATCATATTTGTTTGTGTGTGTGTGTTTTAATAATTGCTTTGTAATTTCCATGGGGATCTAGTCCTGGTTTCCTGTGAAATTTATTTGGTAGATTCATAAGAGCTGGATACCTAGTGCCTCAGTGGGCCTCAGAGACTACTTTGTCCCACATATGGTGCAGCCGTGCTTGCGTTATGACAAGACACACATGAACATATGCATTATCCACAGCCCTCACCCCGACTTAGGACCTTCACCTTCCCTAATCATAGCATGCTTGCAGAAACAACAATGTAGCGTTCCCCCGTACGCCTCCCACTGCCTCTCCAAGCCTCAGACACGCATGTCCTTCATCCTACCACCGTTATTTCCCTAACTGCTGCTTGCCTCGCCCCAAAGGACTCCTTCTACTTGCTGATCATAGGCATGATGGGCTGCATGCAGGACGCTCTGCAGGGTGCTCTAGAAGATGTAAGACGCAAGGTGACATTTGAGCAGACCCCTGCATTCGACCACCTGTTCCACCAAGAGATGAAAACCAGCTTGCACTCAGTGGAAGCAGCTGGAATTTTGAGGGAAACATCAGCTGAATGAAATGGTAAATGGACTGGTTCTTATATAGCGCTTTTCTACTCTACCTGAGGACTCGAAGTGCCACGTTCACCCATTCACACCCATTCTTACGAGCTTTTTAACATTAACACATAGCACATTGGGGTTCGTATACCAAGGATATTTGGCATGCAGACTGGAGCAACACCACCAACCTACATTAGCAGATGACCTGCTCTACCTGCTGAGCTACAACCCCCCCGCTTACGTCCGTTGTGATTAAAAGCATTTTCTAAATGCGTGCATTAAAAAACCCCACATAATTTTGATACTATTGATAAGTATAAGGAAATGTGTTAGAAAACAGTAGTACACGCTGGTCAGTACCAAGCAGATTCCCGCTCGGCTAGAGCCTTTCTGTGTGGGTTTTCCCCAATTGTTTCACCCATTCCCAAAGCCTAAAGTCTTCTTTATTATGTCTGGATGTGAGCCTGAGGGTCTGGTGCTCAACATGTGGCGTGGATGAACATTTGTCACTGAAAACAGCTACAGGTTTTTCAGCAGGGAGAGTGAACAGGTGGGAAAAAATTCCACCTTTTAAGTTTTATTATTATCATCTAGCAGCAGGTCTACTTGGGCAAACAGGTTGAATCAATTAGTCAGGCAGAGTTGCAATAAAGGCTTCTAGTGCTGAACACTTCAAACGGTTAAAAAGTGACCACAGTCCATTCACGCTAATAGCGGTTTAAATGGGTGCAAAATGTTTGGTCTTCCTCAAATTGTTCTTCCTAATTGGACCTATTGACTGTTTGTGCAATCACAGTACATCACTATGCACGTACAGTAGATTAGAGAGTGGAACAGCAGCCGTTGCCTCTCCTCGCATCCTTTTTCTGTGTTTCTGCCTCTCCTTTTGTCCCGTTCTCAGGGTGTAATTTGCAATTAAATTGAAAGATGCTTTAGCGGAGCGCCCGTCGAAGAATTAGCAGTGTTGACAAAGAGGTTTGCAATACGTAATGATGGCAACAATACAAAGAAATGATTAAGGTATAACGCAATCATTTATGCTGCCTTTGTTTTCTCTTTGCATATCTCCTTTTTCTTTCTGTATACCAGCAGGTAAACAGCCTCGTAGCTTGTAGTGGTTATGTGATTCAGTAGCGTGGCGCGTTTCCGAATGGTAATTTGCAGAAATGAAAACTTAATCAAGCGTGCTGCAGAAGTGGTCCTGAATAATTTAACAGCGAGGGGAAGGATAAGCACGAAGAGGAGGGTGTCAGGAGATGAAGGGAAGGAAGGTGAAACAGTGGATGAGAAGAGTTTCTTCCCTGTGCGCTCCACTCTGAGTTTACTTATCTGTTTGCCGGTTCTGTTTTTTGGGGGAAATGCTTGTTCACTGAAGGCTTGTTGTGGCTCACATTTCTTTTTCATTTTCCAAGTCAAGTTTTTACACTCCATCTTTCATGCTTTTGTTCCTTGTTGGTTGGTGATTCCTGTTGTTTCTTTGCTCCCTCTGCTCTGCTACTATCATTTGTGTCTTCCGCTCTTCACCTTTTTTCAACAGTCCCTCTTTTGTATTTCTTGCACACGTCACAGCCGTTCGTGATGCACTCGTTTTGGACAGTGTATATGCAAAAAACAAATCTTAATTTGGAAGAGTTTATCTTTGTCAGATGCTTTCTGAGAGGGTAATTAATTACTTAGCCCCACTTAAACTTTTAATATCTTCCTTCTCCCACTCTATCCTTGATTAATTTCTCATCCTGGGAAAGAAAGAGTTTCATTAATACTAAAGCCATTAGTCTTCCTGCAGAAGGGAAGCCCATATTTGGTTGTTACAGATGAATCCCTCAACCCCTTAAATGATTACAGAGGTACAGGATAAACATTTTTCTTCTTTGCGACCAGACTGGGGAAACACTGCAGATAAGTGCCAGTAATGGCCTACTTCTGCCATGCTTTCCCCCCCCTATTTTTTCTTTTAATAAAATCAAACAGGTCACATCATAAAGACACCATCCACTGAAAAAGGATTTATACGCACCGTTTGACATCACTAGCCTCTCTACTATCATGACTAGTGTCAATAATAAGCCAAGACTCCAGACTTTCTAGTGATCGAGGACACACCTTGTGTCTAGACTGTAAAACCTGTTCTTTTTTCAAGACAGGAAAAGACATACATGCGATCATAAAGCCAGACTGTAGGATATTCACATATAAATTACTTGTCTTTATAGTCAAAGCTTTGCCACACAGGCTGCTGATTGAGCTGAATTAGATATTTTTGCTGCATACCACAATTCTAAGTGTAGTGTTTTTGTGGTGACAGCACCAGCATTTTAGACATCACTGGTTTGCCAGAGCTAAAGAGAGAAGCAACTGTTAGACGGCGTGGCACAGCAGCTACGAATGCGCTGTAGCCCAAGCCAGAAAAAAAAAACCATAAAACTTTGAATCATCATGATAAATATGCAATTCTCCATTCAGAAGAAGGGTTACAGTCTGAGAAAGAGTGCGACTGACATCAAGGACAAACGCAGATGTTCTGTGTAGTTTTTCTTCATCTGAGACATCCATTATGCGCATGCAGCAACGCTGTAATTAGCCTTATTGCCTAAAGGGGGCGGCAAAAGTTACGCACTAAATTTTTTTTTTTTTCGATAATTGTACTTTTTTTGTTATAGGAGCAAAGAGTGTTTCATTTATTTTTAAGCCTAGATGGAATTTTTAAGGATTTCAGTTAAATAATTATTGACTGAGGTGTTTTTAATTCAGAGCTTCTTCATAAGTGTTTCTCAGTATTTGGAGCAATCTGCTGCTAAACATGCAGACGGTACTTGTCTCCTTACTTTCCCTGCCTCTCTCTTTGTCTGGCCAAACTATATACTTGTGCAGATTGGAGTGAGAATGAACTGCAACCCCAGATTCTAGTTTGTGAAAGCTCTGCGTTCCTCTTCTCTAATGGAAATTAAGGGCTGTGTGTGTGTGTGTGTGTGTGTGTGTGTGAGAGAGAGAGAGAGAGACTTGCCATGCTTTTGTGACACGACCTCGCAGGACTCCGATTTTATTAAGTACCCTTTAGAGAAGGAGTGAGAAACAAAACAAGGAGAAAGTCTTTCTCTGTTTCCCTCTCTCACTGTCTCCCTCTCTCTCTTTCTGCCTCTCTCCCTCTCGCATACACAAACACACGCACCAAGACCAGACTCAGAATTTTATTAAGTACCCTTTAGAAAGAGTGAGAGTGAGACAAGAGGGGAAAAGTCACCGGCAGCATGGTAATCAGGCCTGCTAACCGAGACACCAAGAAAAGAGTGGAGTTTGTTAAAGAAGAAAAGACAGAGAGAGAGGGAGAGGGGGGAGGATGGGGAGGATGGGGGAGGTTTTCAGAACACTTTTTTTTTGTAAAAGCATTGAAGGAAAAAAAGGAGGCAAGTAAACTTTACATGCAAATAGAAAAAAGTTTTCCTTTAAGAAAATAAAAAAAGAAAGAGTGGGAAACAGGTGTCTTTTTACTGCAGTGCTCTGACACAGCGACCTTCCTCTGGGGTCATTCATGTCCCGTATTTATTCTCTTTGCACAGTGTGTGCACTTAAATAAGCTTAGAGCTTAAGAGCTATTTTAGGCAACATGGGTTAATGTATCATTTTATATTACGGGATTCTTCGCTGCCATAATTACATATGAAACTTTAGTGACATCACTGTTGCTTAATTTGATTTTTGGGAATTTTTTTCTTTTAGTACATTCTGTCTTTACTTTGGAAATGTTAAGTGTTTTTACGCTTCATAACAACAACAAAAAAATGTTCTATTCTGATGTGTAAGATGCTGATGCTTCCCATCAGTCGTTGAGAATGTGTAACAGTAAACTTTGAGACATTACATATGTGGATGTGAATTGTCTTGGGGAGCAGGGGAAGAATGGAGGACAGGGAGGGACGGGAGATAGCAGAAGGAGGAGCTGGGCGATACCTTGCATGACTGCGCTTTCCCCAGAGGAGCACTGCCACACACACACACACAAACACAAACACTGAGAGACGACTGGTGTGCGGGTGGCTCCCTTGTTGGCAAGGGTTTCTGATTTCACGGCCTACTGGGTGGTGGCATTCAGCCTCCATGAGGCACCCCTTTTTCACCCTTTAAATCCCCCCCACCACCACACACACATACAAACTGACCCATCCCCTTTGCTCTGTCGACCTCCTAGTTTTCTAGTTATTGCCCCTTTTCCACAATCTATAAATTCTACGTTCAAGGCTCATATTAGACATAAAACTTCACTTGCGCCACAAAACTTGTTTTGAATGATTAAGGATCAATAAAAAGCTGTTTTTTCCACTTTCTTTATCTTACAAAATTGCTAAATTTAAAAAAAAAAGGAGAAAATAAACTTAAAAATTGGCCATTTGAGCAAGGCACAATGTGCACAAAGTCAGGGGTTCAAATCCCCATGAACAAGACACTAAACGGCCTGTGGTTTCATGAAGGAAAGCTGATAATGCTGACAAGCTGCTTTTCTTTCACTGAATAGGTAGGACAGACCCCCTGCCTTCCCAGCTCTCTCTCTGTCACACACACACCCAGACACACACGCTCCTAAACACAAACCGAGTGACAAGAATCTCACCGGGGAAAAATGGTGGATGGAAAATTAGCATTTTGAGTAAGTGTGTCCACTAAAGTTGAGGAAGATGATGCATTCTCAATTCTCAATGTGGACAAATGATAATTGATAGACAGAGAGAGAGAGAGAGAGAGTGGGGGGTCCTGTCAGCTTGTGTCTGAGTAGATCAGCTTGGACCGAGGGCTCCAGGGGTCAAGAAACAAGAGGTCCCATGCACACACCCACAGACACACACACACACACAGGCACATTGACGCTACTCTGCATGCTTTTTCTCAGCCATTCAGGCTTTGTTATGTGGGAGAATTTAGTGCTCGGCAAACGGTCAGTAAGCAATCTTTAGCTTCTCCTTTGACTTAATGAAGCTCTCCGTCTCTGTCTCTTTGACTCTTTCTCTCTCTTGCTCTCTTAGAGATTCTAATGGAAGAGCTATGATGAATTTGGGTCACAATAAAATTTACAGCACAAACAAATGAGGCTCAGGAATTCATGCTCATGATTATGTGGTAAAGTACTGCTATAGAGTATTCAGGGTTTTTTTTTATTGTCGACAAGTCTCACGATAAGAGAGAATCACCCATGTCAGCAAACCCCTTATACAGTTTTGTGTGAGCTTTTTGCTGCTGTTCAAAACTCATCTTGTGCTGGCTTATTATTTTCTTCACTGTGATGAAGAAGCATGCTGTAGCTTAATCTTAGTCTGATCTACATATACAATCCTGGGACCTGTGTTAATGCACAGCTGAAAATAGTACCCAGAAGTATTTAATAGCTGAGTAAAGTTTGCTGAGAATTGCATGGCCCAGATACTTTTAAAAAATTACTGAAAATAGTAATAATAATGATAATTTTGAGACAGGATACACATTATGGCCTTTTATAGGATTTATTACAAGGAAAAGGTTGTAAAAAATCCAGGACAATTATTGGATTAAATGGAAAATTAATTAATTGCTAAACCAGAAATATTTTTAAATATTTTCAATCCTGTAGAAAATCCATACTGACCATCGACCATCTCCACTGACAACCTGCAGTCACTCATATTGCTATATAGTTGAATTGTGCGTCGGTGGAGCTCGGTGTCAAAAGTTAAAAGATACATTATAATTGCAGTTCTCCTATGGCAACTTATTTTTCGCAGCATGTTAGTTATCTCTTTAAATTATTATCGATTTCTTCTTGTGATAATTGATTTCTTTAAGAGTAAGTTCCCAGTGAAATGACCCGCTGGGCGATGAGTATATGTGTGAAGGAGAACGTATTAGCTGCAGACACCTTATTCATCCTCCCCGCTCCTCTCCTCACTTCGTTTTTCAGACACTCACTAAATGAATCCCCCTTTTTTTGATTTAATGCCGAGCGGCACTAAGAGAACCTGTTGAAGAATCACTTTCCTGTATTTCGTTTTGGACAATAAAACACTGCCCAAACGTAATTTAAAAAACCCACACGGCCCCTTTTCTACTAGTCATTAACCTCTCATGATACTTTTTAGGAATTACGCCATAAAGCCCAGAGTTTTTAATGGGCACAAATCAAATATAGGCCCATGTTAATTTAATTAAGGCCTTACTCCAAAATGTCCGGCCTTGGTCCAAATATTTGAGGAGAGCAATACTTTTTCCCCCTCCTCCAAGTTGATTAAAATATGTGATATTTCACATTAGTTTAGTTTTTATGGGCAGTGAGGTAATTCATTGTCAGTAAATGGCTTGTCAGAGTGCTCTGTGAGTGATGTAATGCTATGAAGTCTATCGTTTGAATTGCCCCTATGCCTATTAGAGAAAATCGACTTCTGGGCCCATTATTTGATTATCTTGCAGGAAGTTTGGAGAAGGCCACTGGCATCATGTTATGGGAAGGGATCACATTTTTCAGCTTTAAAAGTGGGCCAGTGGTATTATACAGCATTTATGCTTTTAAAGTTTGAATTAAAGGCTCTGTACTTATTGGAGATATAGAATTAAAAAAAAAAATTACATATTGGTATTGCTTTAACTGCTTGCTGTTTCACCTAATTGTAATAATAATTATGAAAAAATGAAGTCTTACTATATGCTTTTGCCATATGCAAATGCCTCTCAATTCATTTATACCCTTTAATTAAAATAAGTCAGGTTCCCACTGGCTGTAAAAGCACTTGAACACGTTCTCCAGGTCCCGTATCAAGGTAAAGCCTTATACCTGGGCCTAATTAACACACATTTAAAAATACTCATGATGCAAATTACCATTAACATCAGAACAGGGGTGCAAAAGGGGTGGGTGGGGGG
>VUQG01023503.1:0-16420 GCA_015106755.1 Etia nguti
ATCACGTCCCAGCACAGTGCATACCCAGCACCACGACCAGCATTGCCTCGCCTCATACTCCCCCTGCCCTTCGCCTCCCCCTCCCATACCCGCCAGGCCGCCCCAGCAGGAGGTGTCAGAGGATCGGGAAGTGTCCCTAATTAACCAGGTGGTGCTGGCCGGCAGCGACGACATCACGCCCGAGGACAGCAGCAGCAGTGGCGGGAACGAGGGTTACGGCAGCTACGCGGGCTGTCAGGAAAGTCGGAGTCCATGTTTGAGGCAGCTGAAGAGGTTCCACAGCGCTGACACGCAGGGCCGCAGCGCCCTCCTGCCCCGCCCCCGCCCTTACTCCTGGCTGGACGACCCACGGCGCCACTCTGTGGAAGTCTGCTCCCCGGTGGATTCCAGCCCCCAGTGCAGCACCAACTCCACCTCCTCCGGCTTTGTGTCTCGGGCCGACAGCCTGCAGATTCAAAGCCAGATCCCTGCTCAGACCTCCCCCCGCCGCAAGAAGAAAATGAGCCCACCTTGTATATCTGTGGACCCCCCCGAGGGACTGGAACCTCAGTCTGGCCTCTACCCATGCCTGGGTGGGCTTGGTGGCATGGGACTGACTGGGTTAGGGATGCCCCCTCCCCTACCCAACCGGGACACCTACCTGAGGAGGAGAGCACCCTCCAGTGACTCCAAGGACTCCTTTGACCTGGCGGTCGGAGAGGGTTCGGGACAGGACGGAGGTTCACCGAACCCCAACACCAACTCCAAGTTATTAACTCTTCCCAGCTTCTCATTTGAGAAGACAAGCTCTGAGCACTGAACACCAATACTCGAAATACACACACACACACGCACACACACACACACAGCCGGACGAACCCTCCACACACATAAACACACGATGCACTCTGTGTGTCTGTGATGGTGATAGTTCTAGTAATAATGCTGTAGAAAGTAATAATGGTAAAACTACAACAAACAGTAAAAACATCCTTGGTTTCATAAGGAGTGCAGTACTGTAGTAGTGTGACCATCCCTCGTCTTTGTATTGTTACTGCCAAAACAGCCAGAGAAGAAGAGAACGACAAATATTTCTCTGGCTGCAGCTTGACCCCATAACCTCTGGAGTGACATCAGCGCCTGGGTTATTAGCGCCCACTGCGGTCGCCATATGAACTGCCTGGTGTTAACACAGAGCGGACCTGGTCAGTGGAGGTACAAAGCAATATTTAGAGACACTATTTTCTTAAATTATTGGCCCATAGTGTTTGTACAGGATGTTGTTTTTAATTTCATTTAACTGTTATTTTCATGTCTTTTTGTGATTTTCTTTCTTTTTTTGTTTTTTGTTTTTTTTTGGTCAACAATGGTTTGTCTTTGTCTTTATTTTTCACTGTAGGATATTTCTAGCTTTCTTGGTTTACTAAGGAAAGTGAACGTTTTTCAAAGTGGTGAAAACCAGTATTTGTAGGAATAATATATAAATATATATATAAAAAAAACAAAAAACAAGTCATTAAACTGAGCTTGGATTTTTAAGCACACGCAGACCTTGGTGGTTTGATTGTTGGACGATAACCTGATTGCTTGTTTCTTTCATGTGTTCCTGACAGCTCCAAAGCCTTTTAGACAAAATGACTGATGAACAGTCTGAGAAAAACAGCCATGTCAGTTCTCACATTTCGTGGCCACTCACCCCAGATTCAGCATTCTTAGTCTGTGCAAAAAAACACTCTCATGAAAAAGAGATCTTTTGATATCTTAGGTAAGTACAAAGGTAATACACCACATTTGTAAGAATGATTGATTGATAGTATAACTGATGGCTGCTTTCTAAACCTACTGCATACACAACAGTGAGGTCAAAGCTGTATTTCTGCTTTTATATGTTGTGGCACAATTTCTATGGCAATGATTGTACAATCTGAAGCTACACCGGGACCTCTTCAGTAATGTAAGTACAAGTTAGAGCTACACTGGGAAAAACAGAATCAGCCAGCCAACTTCAACATCTGCCAGAAGGTTGGGGTTGTCTTTGCTGGAGTGGATAGCTACAAAATCCAGTCAGTCATAAGACAGCGCAACAGAGTGTCGATTAGCAGTTCGCAGATGTATTCTTATACAACACCCTGTGAATTCCGCTTCATTTCTTTGAACTTTGCTTCAAAGTTGACAGACTTATAATTTTTTAAAGTGTTCTTGAGCTTAATTTTTCAGTAATGCAGTAAACGCATACCTGGATAGAAAAACTCACAATGGAACACAATCAGTCATGGATTGGTCTCCCCAAAGCTCAGACCTCAACATTATAGAAGCAGTGTGGGATCATCTTGACAGGGAACAATACAAAAGGCAGCCAACATCCGAAGAAGAGCTTTTAATGTCCTCCGAGAAGCCTGGAGAACTATTCCTGAAGACTGCTTAAAGAAATGACAGGAAAGCTGCTTGAGAAAGTTCACTCTGTGGTAAAGAATAAAGGTGCTCATACAGTATCAAATATTGATTCTCAAGCTCGAAATTTACAATAATGTATTTCCATGTTTTCATGATTTCATTAAATTCCTGAACCTGTTTCCCATGTTTCTGGAAAACGATTAAGAAATGAAAGGTGGCTTAAGAATTTTTGTAGCCGCTGTGTGTTAGATTACGCATTTTCGCTGCCATGATGTGGTTTATGGAGCAGAAAGTCATCATTTGTGTTGTAAGAAACTAATGAGGTAAGAGAATTTCACTTACCAACAATGGAAGCACAGAAAAAGTTTTGCAAACAAAAGAACATGCAGACTACGGTTTACTTTTATTTATATCTTTAGGCACATTGTTACGAGCAGCCTGTCCCAAAAACACACGATGTGTTTCCTTTTTATTAATTAAATCTATAAAAAAGTTTGACACAATGGTAGCAACAAATCTTTTGGAGTGATGAATCGAAATTTGAAACCTGTGCTTCAAATTGTCACTACAGGGTGTCAGTAGAGCTGCACAACACTGAGCGCCTTCAGCCAGTGGTGTTGGGAATCTTGTCAAAGTTGATGACAGTGCAGTATAAGCATATCTAGATAGAAAAACACTATTAGTCATTGACTGGGCTCCCCAGAGCTTGGACCTCAATACAGTGTGTTGCAGCATTGCGGGATCATTTTGACAAAGAACAGAATAAAAGGCAGGCAATACCCAAAAGAGCTTTGAATGTTCTTTAAGAGACCTGGAAAAGTATTCCTGATAACTGCGTTACGACATTACAATAAAGCTTGCAGTTTGCATTGTACTATTAATATCTGTCCCTGCTTAGAACCCGAGCACAATATGCACAGTATTGATTTGACAAATGAAAGACAGCCATGCCTTATGCACGCTGCTTTATCATCTGTTTTCAATACAGCATGAATATTATGCTGAGAGACCATAAGCCCTGCTGGAAAATGTTTACTGAAGC
Organism: Etia nguti; assembly: GCA_015106755.1. Taxonomy (NCBI): domain Eukaryota; kingdom Metazoa; phylum Chordata; class Actinopteri; order Cichliformes; family Cichlidae; genus Etia; species Etia nguti. Next base: position 3,416 of record VUQG01023503.1, read on the forward strand.
AATGCAGGGACTTCTGCATTGCCTTAACTTTTCAGAACCAGAGGCCATGTCCATCTTTTATATTCAGTCTTTATAAGTCTAAGCTACTTAAGTGGAACGCCACTTATAAAAGTATGTTCACAACAACTGTAAAAGTGAAGAGAAACCTTGGGAAATACAGATAAGGAGAACTGCACTGATGATATATGTCAAAGAACTTGTGGAAAGGTCTCAAAGAATATTACAGATGATTAATAGGTGTGTAAAAAGCTTTATGAGGCAACACGTATCTGCTCCTTTTCTCTGTCACCTCATTCTTTGCTAGCATATTTCCTTCCTTTCTCAAGGAAAGTGGAACTGATTGTAGAGACATTTAATCTCAAAGGCTACATCTTTTTATTCTGAATCTTAGATTATACCTCCTAGTTCACTTTGAAAAGTCTGTTACATGAGTTTGAAAATGAAAACAGGGTGTGGGAAAAAAGAAGCTCTATAGCCCACTCATCTCTGTGTACAGCTAGAGAATCAAGGCTACATTATCCAATAAATAAATAAAGCAATCCTCTCCATCTCATTCCAGCAACACCACAGGTGCCAAGGACAAACCGCTGGCCAGTATGTCTGTGTGCCTTTTTCATGGCCAGCTCTCTTTCTGGCTCTGGCTCTATCTTTACATGCTGTGTCTGTTTTTACATAGATGACTTGCATTTTAGAAGCTTCAAATTCACCTGTCAATCCATGTAGTAGCACTCAACTTTATTTTTAATGCTCAGCTTTATTCACATCAACAGATATAGCAAAACCAATTTTACTTGTACGTAATTAGCAATAGAGAGATGTGGCCCTCTTGCTCTCTGTCATCAACTATCCAGTCTTTAAGTGATGATGTTTGAATCCTGCTTCTGGGTCCAAACTACTCTGCATGTATTAAGGCTGTTGTGTTTTTAACATGTTTTAATGTTTTGTATCTTGTTCTATTTAATCTGAACAAGCCCCTATAAAAGTCAGTGATCACTGTCGGCCTCGGTTTTTATCACCACTATTCATTTTAAAGCTCCATTTTTAAAACCTTGCGATGTAACTACAGCCCAGCCCATGCAGCAGTATATTAATGACTAACCTCGTATTATGGATGGATTATCTCAGTTGTTCTCCTGACTGGTTGGACCCGTAAACGGCTAATGACGTCAGTCTTAAAGACTCTGTTTTAATGGTTTAATATGTAGAAAGCCAGTAGACTGCGAGAGACAACCCTCACAGAACAGAGCAGATGGTAATGCCATTGGACCCAGCATTGGTAATGTCAGAAATTAAATGATTACCATAACATTACAGAAGCTTTGGTGGAGTTGAGTTGCAAAGTGGCTTGTAGAGGTAGCATCAACAGTACAGTAAAAAGCACAGTCCATGTCTTTTCTGTCCTTCTGTCTCCATCCCTTTACCTCCAACCGATTGCTGCAAATGGCTGCTTCTCCCTGAGCCTGATTCTGCTGGAGTTTTTTCTTCCCCCAAGTAATCAAGTGATTGTTGAAGTTCTCTTTTTAGGTCTTTACCTTTATCTTTACCACTAAAACTGTTCCAGTTTGGCACTATATAAATAAAACTGAATCGAATTGAATTCTGCTATTTGGATGTTCAGAAGAGAACAAGAACTAACACTAAGGTTAATTAGTTGTCATTCACCCATTATACATATTGCACATTTCATTAAAACTGCTAGCAGTTAAACTGTATTGTGGGTAATGTTGTCTTGTAGTCCTGCCGCATCAGTTTTAAAATGGTTTTATTTTAATCTGTTCATGAGGGTATTTTCACACCTACAGTTTGTTTGCTCTGGTGCCAATCAGCTGATGAGTTTGTAACTTGTAGCTTTACCTCATGGTTTGGTTTCTTTTCAAACTGAGAAAAATCCAAGTAAACTACAAACCGCATGAGAATTTTCAGTTCACTTACTGGACAGATGTGTCTGCGGCACGACCAACAAAAGTAAACGTCCAGTATTCTGGACTATTGGAGAACATGTAGAATTTACATTCATTCCACGGCTAGTTGCCTGCCCGTACAGACTTTTTCACAACCTACTGTACCTGGCTGCATCCCAGAATACAAAGCATATGTGGATACAGGAAGTTTTTTACTTACAACGTACACACGGTAGTTCATTTGAGGTCGGATCACGTTCACACTGTAAACAAACCGCTCTGGAGTTCATTTGGAACCACACCGAAACCGCCCCCTCCAAATTGGTCTCAGTGCGGTTGTTTTGGTCCGCACTCGAGTGCGATTACCGTGAGGGGGAAACAAACCAAAGTTCAATATAAACTGACGAAACACAGCAGGTGTGAAAACACCCTTACAGTGTGACTGTTTTACTGCAGGATGTCTGCTCTGACACGTGAAATCCAACACCCGATCTGTAAGTCAGGTGGAGATTAATGAAGGCTAAAGACACTTTAGATTTCTCGGTTTTTAATACTTGTACCTTGCAGTTGCTATCGGCTACAAATTAACGAGCTCAAGCGAAGTATCAGATCAGTGATAAAGAAGACAGGGAATGTCTCAAAGGCTGTGGCAGTACATGCCATTCCATGTACAACCTTCATTTTGTCTAAAGGAATTTTTGACTTTCTCTTTTCATAATTTAAAAGTATCATGATACAATTTATGATCATGAGGCACTGAGAAATGTAACATAGAGCTCTAGCTATATATGATATAACAAAAGTGTTATGACAAGCACTCAAAAAATGATTGTTTACCCTCAATAAACATGAAGCAATAATGTTTAATTGAATGCAACTGAAAAATCTAAAATCAAAGATATATTTATTCAAATATTTACTGATTAATGAAAATGGGTTTGGTATGAACAGAATATATACCAATCAAGGGAATTTTATTTAACCAGATTCCATTAAATGTGACATTTTCCATTTTCCTTATGTTAGAAAATTACATGAAAAATTTACATGTAAGCAAATTAGTTAAAAACAGGATTTGGGGCAGAATTTTCTTGTCTTTTCTTTTCTTTGTATGATTTAAAAGAGATTCAAATGCATCTGTAGCCCCAAATATCCAATCTAATATTAGCACAGCCAGTCAACAGGGAGATAGAGTCCAGCAGAAACCTGAATTGGGTTGAATGTATTTCATGAACCACTGAAGCATCCCTATACACGATTTCTCCTCTTACAGGTCGAAATTAGGTGCCGGCAACATACATCAATGTTCAAGACACACTGACATTGCCAAGAGTATAGAGAAGAACAATGTACCTGTGTCAAATTCTAATTAAATCATTCAAAGATATTTAGGAAAAAAATATGACTCTTATCAATTCTTTTTCAAGATAATCTGGGTAATATAAGCATTATCAGCTTTAGAGCAGACGTATTTGCATAAGAATAAACCACATTCAGAAATTATAGCTAATTATGAAAGCACTAAGATCTGTGCTGAAGCAAATGGGAACTCCTGAGGTGCTTGTGTTTAAATAATAACTTTCTCTGGAAATGTATCTAATGACTGACGCATGAAAAATGGGAAGAAAACGGGTTTAAACAGCGATAATGACATAGTAATGCTGTTTAGAGGGGCTCCTGTTGCTCAGTAGTTTAAAGACGATAAAGCATTAATTTAAAACTTGTAAAGGTGGTGATTAATAAATTATAATTATGTTATATTCTTTTTCACTCAGACAGATAAACAAAAAATGAAAGTAGGGGACCTGGTTCGTCAAAAACAGAGAAAAAAAAAAAATCATAACGCTGCCATCATGAACGGGAAAACTGCTGCTTTTGTTTTATTGTCTGTACAGGATGTGAGTCCCACTATGTACTATTACACATCACCAGCTAATAGCCTCAATTTGTGTCTCTCATGTTTTAACACTGCGTTTGAGTCACAGTTGTCCCACTTTATATGGGCCTGAACAGCGTTCAGACTCTGTCCTCTAGTTTTAAAAAAGCCAACACAGCAGGGCAAACTCTTTTCTGAAGTCTAACTTTTATCTATATGGCTCTAAAAAAAAAAGTACTGGAGGATCTAAGATACATTTTCTAATTAGGAAAATCGCAACACATTGTCGCCACAGAGCCACATGCTACACAAAGCTCAGTGGGATATAACAGAAACCAAAGAAGCAAAGAAAACACAGCTGTGGATGGACAGATGCTGACGTTTTTTCCACAAAGAATAGAGGCTGGGTCAGGCTTTCACACTTACAAAGTCAGAAATATAGGTCAAAGAAGGAAACAAATGCATTTGTCCTGCAAAACAATGACAAACGTGCTTAGCACATGGATGTGAACAGTGGTCCACACGACGATTTCTTCATGTACAAAATTCTATTTCATATTCAGTGACCGTGATATTCTTGCCACTTCCCAGTGCCATACAATGTCTTTTTGCAGAAAGACAGTCAATGACAAAGCCAGCCCCCACCACCTCCAAGCAATCAGCTGCCTGTGTTGACTCCAGTCCTAAAAATAAACCCAATTAAAACACTCTGAGTTTAATCATTTGTTTGTCATTTCTGAGCTGAATGCCCTCTACTTGGACATCTTCACCTTTCTGCACCTGGCTTGCATCTTGCTTATTGTTTGATAGCAACACTGCATAAGTCAGCAATAAAACAGGTGGGATTGTGTTATAAATGCAGTCACGTTCATGGAAACACAACAATTTACCATTAGAGTGAACAGAATACAATAGAATAGAAATATCCTTTATTGTGCATCATTGGGGAAATTCAGTCATCATCAAATTAATAAATTGTTCATATTCTCAAAAAAACCCTAAAAAGGTATCAGTTAAACAGTTTTGTACCATTATTATTTGTGTAATGTGATAGTTTTTATTTTTTTAGCTAACTCAAAATGATTTAATACCACATAAATATACAATAAATCAATAAATATCTATTATTCATTGACACTATTCAAGATTAGGTTAATATTCATTAATTATAAACATAGTCTCATACATTTTAACATCAGGTACAGTGTATTTAAGATAATATACCCATTTTTAAATGTTTTGGTTAGACTGGATCCACTTTCTGACATGCACTACTAAAAATTCTAAACTGAGCTCAAAATGTTTGTTTTTTAAACATCTTTCAGTGGATTTGGTAAAAATAGCTGGAGCTGTTTGGTTTATTTTTTTAGGTCACTTTTCTTGAGCATGTTGTTGGTGTGGGTGATATGTCTTGGCTCCACTGCACTTCATATGCTGGGTAATTTTGTCTCCTTTTAAATGTAAAGCAGATTCAGCTTCCATGTCATGGCGTAGTCTATAAATAAACCTGCATGTTTTTGTGTGGTGTCATTAGGCTTAAAATATGCCTTTGAAAAATATGTATGTTGCCCCCTCACAGAGTGCGTAGGCAGCTACAACAGACTCCAGAAGCAAAATTATCAACAGAAATGAAAAGCCCCTAGTTTATTGTAAATCGCTAAATATATCTTTGTTCTTCTTCTGTTTGAAGAGCAGACTGCAGCTCCTGTTAGAGATGCAACAAATTACAAACCTTCCAAAACCACTTGGCAACCCTACAAAACTGTATCCAAACAGCCACACTGTAAAACGGACATAAGAATTGAATCCAGAGCCATGCAGCATGTTAATTACTGAAACATGGCATTTCTGTGTGTTTAATAGTAAATAAATAAAAGTTCAATGTAATATACCGGTTGTACTGAAAAAGCTCAAGGAATCTGGGGAATGGAACAGGTGTTTAATTTTGGCAAAAACCATAGTTCCGATTGTTATCCCACCTAATGCCGTGGGCTAGCACAGGGCGGGCTTTACGGTGAAAATCAAAACAATATGAGCCAAACTGGTTCTACTGTCCCATCATCTTAGGCAGCTGCAAAAGGCTTGTTAAAAAGTCCATCCTATCAGCCCATGCATTACGTGCATGGGGTGACCCAGCATCTGACAGCCAATCAGAAAGCTTAGCAGTCTCTCCTCCTGAGATAATTCATTCAGAGTTCATTTTGCAGTCTAGCTGCTGCCCATAAGTTCATTAGTCTTCCAGACAGAGTCTAACTTCTGTTAGTTTGTGTGCGTTCCAAGAACCACACAGACCAAAGTAAGTTTACTTCATGAGCATTGTGTTTAACTGTTTCTCTCCTGAGCTAATGAGGCTGTGACGAGCAGGCCACGCTTGATACTTTACGGTGAGAGTGTGATATCATTGCTTGACTGGCCATGTTTCAGCTGATAAGATGATTGTTAATGTTGAAACCCAGTATTTATCAGACAGTATTATGGTGTATAATCATATACACCTTTTATTTTCTGATAGATGAAAAGAACTCTGACTACGTTCATGGATATGCTTATTTCCCTAGAATACAGTTATCTGGAGATCAATGGGACGAGAAGACAGAGAGGATAAAAGACTGTAAAGAGAGCAGGAGGCTCCACTCAAAGCAACGTAACAGCTGAGACTACATAATGAGGAGCCGTGATCAGAGAGTAAGAGTGATCAGAAAATGGAGCAGCTTTGCAGTCAAACTGCAAAAAGGAGTCATAGCAGCTGTGATGTGAACAGCTTGAACATCTCAGTGGTATTATTCATCTGCTGCAGAGTGGCCACAATACAGCGTCCGCTCAACAGTTAGAGCAAAGAAACCAGTCCCCACAGCTGGACAAGACTGGCAGTCCTGGCAGCCACAACCGAGCACATTCTGATGGCTGTGAAGCGCTAAATGCAGCTTCTATCAGAGAGGATAAGAGACACACTCTGCTGGATTCTGATCACACAGTTCTGGATCCAGTTACTCTACAGGAGCCTTATTTAGTGCGGCACCACTCTCCAGATTATTACCATTCCAACACTTCAGTTCACCTTCACTCAGCTGAAGGGTATTTTAATCTTTGTAGTCTGGTATGGTATGTATTAACAGTGAATCTAAATTGTTCAGAAAGAGAAATAAAACCTTCTCCCACCTCATACGATTAGCATAGGTATGTTTCCAGGTACTAAATAACAGGACCAGTTCTCCCACCTTCTCTCTTCCACGTCTTTTTGTAGTCTTACTATGTAAATTTTTAATAATGTTAATAAAACAGGTGCCTGTAGGTCGGCCTTTTTGAAGCCAGCACTTTGTGGTATGTTTCTGCTAGCTTCCCTTTATCTGGGAAATATCCAAGATAAATGATAACTAACATATCTTTCCAAAAAGGTTGAATGGAGGCCACACCAGATGACTTCCAGTTAATTTAAAATTTCTGTTTAGGACTAAAGAAAAAAATAACATTTAATTTTCCCCAACAAAGTTCTCTCCAAAGTAACATTTCCTTTTTTTTTAGTTACATTTTTTCTTCAAAATAAGATTACAGAAAGTGTCAACTTAATCTCACTAAGAAATCATTCTGTTATGCTTGCCTGTAGCAGTTGAGTTCTTTCCTAACAGTATCAACCTGGGATGTCAATCAGACTCGATGTCAGTTTAAAGAAGACATCCTAATATACGAAAAAGAAGTGCAATTTTAACAGTAAGCCTCAGTTTCTGTACATGATAAAGAAATTTTTCACAATGTATAAGTAAATGTGTAAAATTACAGAGTCATACAGCCATAGTTTTTATTTTTTGTACTTTTTGTTTTTAATTCCTTTTAGTTTCAGTGAGTTTCCAGGGTGGATTTTCTAGTCTTTATTGTTTGAAAATGCTTAGTTTTAGTTCAATTTTTATTAATTTCAGTGTTTGTTTTAGTCTTTTTTTTAATATTATTGTAAGGAGGGCATAGGTCAGAGGCAAGATTTTGTAAAATGAGTACAGCCATTACAATAAAAACAGTTAACTTCTTGAAAGCATTTGATATCAGATGTCCAGACTCTCAGTAAACACACCCATCAGTGCCTCAGCAGGAAAATTCTAATAACACTTTTAAACAAACAAATACTAAAACCAAGAATATGTCCTCCATATTTTTTTTAATCTATTTTAGTTAATTTTCCATGTTCACAATTTTTTTCTGTTAGTTTTAATTATTTTTATTTTAAGTAGGTTAAATGTTTTGGATTTTTTTTAAATATAGTTTTAGAATCTTAGCTTGTTAGCTTATTGCCTGGACTCTAATTACTCTAATTACAAAATTTAAAGTTTTTGTTAATACACAGAAAATCCTTTTTATTTCCTATATTATTTATTATATTTCTTATATAGTCGATGGTGAAAAAAACAAGAACTTTACTGTTATTTAACTATTTATCTATTTCTTGATTACTTTGGTAGAGTATTATTGGCAGTGGGCGAGGTCTTTATCAGTCGGAAAAGCTGTAAAAGCGATGAAAAAGTCCAAAATTTATGCCCCCTTCACATTTTACAAAGCCATCCTTTGTAAAATTTGGTTGGACTTTCCCGATGCTATTCTGGCCCCTGAGCCTTATGTATCATAAAGAGTTCAAATCTGAATCATTAACATTGCTTATTGGTTTAAGAAATAAAACATGCACAGACAACAAAAACAAATTTGCCATATTACCTCTACAGGACTGTTAAATAAAGATTCACAGATTCAAAGATTCTGATCCACCATCTTTCTTATCCCACACATTCTTCTTCATGTCAAACTCGGCATGTGATTACAGAACTGAACGAAGAGTCAAAGTAAGTACACCTGCACAGCTGTGACTGGTTTCTACCTGGTGTTGAAAGCAAATATGAAAAGTGTCATTCTCAAACTTTTCACTTACTATTGTAGACTTGTTGTACCTTTCCACAGATATGCTCATTTATACTCTTGACAGTATCCAAAAGTATCAAAGTATTGATACAAACAGCTTCTACATTATTGCAGCCAAGTAATACACACCACACATCCTGTGTTTTCTGACAGCCAAGTAATACGCACAAATTTTCACTGGTGTAGCTCTGTAAAACCAACAAAGTCAGAGTCAGAGGATCACCAAAGTCAGCTGGGCTTCATCATCAGGGAGTTATGAATATTTCATTCTGGTCCAAACCAAAAGATCAGTGGATCACTGTAAGAACCGGGCAGCTGCAGTTTACAGTTGCAGGGTGTTGCTGTCATATATTTGCCCAGCAAAGGCGTATGGGATGAAAAGAAATGTTTTTAAAAATACATATGAGTCTAGAATTTCAATTCAGCATCTAGTGATGCATCCAGTTCTTCCTAGTAACTTATCCAGGACATCCAACCGCCTGTTAAAATGCACAAAAACCTAGTTTTCTTTGCATGTGAATGAACAGCAGTAAACACTCATACACAAACTAATGGTGGACACTGACAGAGGAATCAGATCAGAAGATCTGCAATGCTGAATATGTCTTTGTAAGTGTGTAAGAGAGTTAGCTGTGCCAGTTCTAACATGATTTCCATGGTGCCTTGTGTAGTGAGAAAGCAAGAAAAATGGTTTTGTTCCATAAAGTTGTTGCGATTGTTGATACTTCAACCATCCTCTCAGAGAGAGGCTTAAGAGGATTAAAGGATATTATTTCTCATTTTCTTTTAATGCGAGCCAGTGTGTCCCAGTATGGTTTTATAAAATGGATCTGCACTTTTTAAAGTTCTAATTTTATTTTAGAAATAAACCTTTCCAACTCTGATACCTATATAGTGTTATAACATCCAGAATTTTTAAATGTATGAAGTTTGTTTCATGCTGTCTTTAAATAAATAGATACATTTCTAGGGATAGAGAAATCTATGTATGTGCGGGTAAACATGGCTTAAAAATATGGTTCATCAATTTGTAAGTTGAATTGTTAGTACCGCACTGCTAACACATCCCACTGAAGTGGACAGCAGAACAAGGTTTAAGAGAGACTCTTCAAAGATTAAAAGATTGATGTAGCCACCATGACTTTAAACATTAGTTCTGGAAAAACAAAGAAATCATTAAAAGGCCAAATTTAGATGACATTCATGCCCATTATGAGTGTGTATAAAACTTCTATAGCCAATTATCACATTTTAGCATTACTTACAGAGAAAGCTAACATTATAGAAAATGTCTGCCTGCACAAACATATTTCTTGAAAGGGTCTGTAGCCTATGTACATTTCAAACATACTAAGTATATTGTCTTAACCTCATAACACTGTGAGTAGATATTAGTAATATCTCTACTACAACATACCAAGAATGTCCAGAAAAACTCCAGCTGGTGCCACTCAAAGCTGTCTACAGTCAATCCCCCACAGACTGCCATGTTAAAATGCACAATTTTACGACATGTTTACTGCCTGGTACAAAAAGCGGTTGTTGCCTCTAGGGATAGCTTCCTTCTTTGTTACAACTCTGAGGAGGGTATGTTTTTTTTTTATAGCACACTTATCTGGATACTGGTGTTAAAGACACTGACAGTTGGATGGGTTTGTGCTAGGCCTCATATGGACTAATTCGAGGCACTGAACTTCCAACAGCTGGCAGTGTGGTCCAGACTATCCAGGAAGTTTGTGCTTCAGTTTTGGTGAGTGAAAGTCAGAAATTTTATAAGTCTGTTAGCTAGCAATAGCTTACAAATCAAGCTTGCTAATGCTAGCTGATAACAAGATTACACCTGGCTTCATAAAACTAGCATGGCAGGGGTTAGAACTAAAGACTTCAAAATGTTTGATTATTATCTATAGGACTAACAGATTTAACTCATAGGATTATGCTTTTCCAGTTTGGACCTAGGTTACAGGTATTATTTCCTTAGCATATGTGAAAAGCACTTCTTATCACCCTCTCAAAAATTCATGACAATACTTGCAGAATGTGATGGGTGTCCTCTCCGCCATCACACTAATTGACTTTAACATGTGCACTGACGAGTGTAGGACTGGATACTTTCCATTAGCATATAGCTGCACACTAGGGAGTAAGAGAAAGAGACATTGTTGATAACTTTTTACAGCCCTTTTTCCCCCTTCACACAACAAAAGAACAAGGAAACAGTGCAGTAAAAGCTTGCAGCAATGTGCAAGCTGTTACTGTACATTGTTACTGTACTATAAAGTATCAATCCCTTTTAAATCAATAATAAAAGTTATACTGTGTAATAATACAGCTTATCACCGCCAGTTTCTTTTCAGATTTTATTGAAGAGTAGCAGGAGCAGCATTTTGTGTGGGGAAGAATATTGTTGCGAACTTCTTATATTTCAAAGCAAAAGTATTTCTCTGAGTGCAGTGAAAAGCAGCTTCTAAGGCAGAATATTTTGTGAAATCCTCTTAGCTAATGATCAGAGATGCTTTGATGCCTGAATTTTCGTTGTGAGGATGATTCAGTGCACGGACACAGATTTTCCTTTTTCATGCTATCTGATGTCACCTTCACTTGCCTTTGTTCCTTTAGCTTCTCTTATACTCTTCATACTGTTTTCAACATTTATCATGAAGCAGCCCAATTGAAATGTGTAAACTCCGATTAGGCTGCTGAGGAATGCTTTATCCGTTAGTCTTGCAAAGCATGCAGCGATTTTGGGATTAGTTGCTGCCCCAAATGGATGAGTTTAGTTATCTAAAGGTCTTATTCACAAGTAAAGGTAGACTGACAAAGGGATTAGTGCAGGATGAGGCTATTATTGTAGCAAAACTATTTGTGCATGTGTATCTCTTTCTGGGTGTGTGTATTTTGATCTATGTGGAAATTGTGTGTGCATGGTAAAATTTGTGTGTGCATATTCGATCTGTGTTTGTGTGTAATCGGATTTGTAAATTTGTAAGTTAGTCGGTAAAAGTGCATAGATATTAATGGCTGAAAAATTGTAACGTTTTGCACAAAGCAATAAAAATAAATACAAGTTATCAGACTTCTGCTACATGTTTGCAATGCCAGATCCACAAATGGTGTGTGGAGAGTTGTCTGTACTGTAAGTCAAGAGTTAATTAATGCTGAGCTCGCAGACTTAGACTACATACCTGCAGTCTAAGTCTTCATGTATGACATTAGTGGGCTGGTAGTGGCGGTTGGATGCAAGACAGGTTTCGATGGACAGATCACAAACAAATTACTATATGCTAGCTTTAAGTATGAGCTAAGTGTATATTAAAGTCTGGCAGCTAAATAGAGGGCAGCTAAATTCTGTTGCTCCAAATTAAAAGACCATACAGCAGTTTAACAGGCCAGGATCCACTCAGAACAAACCTTGCCATGGTCGACCATGGTAGTTGAGTGCACGTGCTCAGCGTCATATCCAGAGGTTGTCTTTTAAAAATAGATGAATGAATGCTGCAAGCATTGCTGCAGAGGATGGAGGTGTAAAGGGTCAGGCTGTCAGTGCTCAGACCATACGCCGCACACTGCATCACATTGGCTGTCATCCCAGAAGGAAGCCTCTTCTAAAGATAATGCACAAGAAAGCCCGCAAACAGTTTCCTGAAGACAAGCAGACTAAGGACATGGATTACCTGTGGTCTGATGAGACCAAGATAAACTTACTTGGTTCAGATGGTGTCAAGGGTGTGGGGCAGTAACCAGGTGAGGAGTACAAAGACAAGTGTGTCTTGCCTACAGTCAAGCATGGTGGTGGGATGTCATTGTTTGGGGCTGCATGAGTGCTGCTGGCACTGGGGAGCTACAGTTAACTGAGGGAACCATGAATGCCAACATCTACTGTGACATACTGAAGCAGAGTGTCATGGTCCTGAGTCTGTTGACTCAGTGTTTTGTGTTTCTTTATGCTTTTGTTTATTCTGATTATGTATTCCATTATGATTTGCCATTTGTTAGGTTTCTGTTCTGTGCCTGCCCTGATCCCACCTTCCATGTTCCCCGTCTGTCCATGATATCATTGTCAGTCTGCGTCTGTTAAGTTCCGTGTCTGTCGTGGGCTTCCTGTTTTATTTTCATAGGTCTGTGTCTTATGTCAGTGTGTTCAGCTTTGTGCTCTCCCTGTCTCGTCAGTGTGATCAGCGTCAGCCGTGTCTCCCAGCTGCTTCCTCTCCACTCCGTTCACCTCTTGTATTTAGTGTCTGCGTCTTCCCCTACTCGTTGTCGCGTCGTTAAGGTCTGTTCACCCTTACGTTGACTGTGTGTTCCGTCTGCTAGCCTGCCTGCCTGCTT
>VUQG01023506.1:4838-33509 GCA_015106755.1 Etia nguti
TTTAAATATAAAAAAAAATAAAATTTTTTTTTAAAAGTACAAAAAAAAAAAAAATTTTTTTTATTTTTTTTTTTTTTTTTTTTTTTAAAACAACCATATATGTAACATTTTATTTCTTTTAATGCAGCACATAGAAAATTAATGTAGGTTTTTCCCTAATTGGTCTTACCTTGGGAGGGAACCAGGCCAGAGTCTGGTTCTCGTTATATATGAACATTTTAGATTCTGGAGCTATCAGCTCATCAAACACGTGCAGGAAAAAGTCCCTTTTGTTGACATTTGTTATCTTCCTGTCCTCCACAAACTGCACCTAGTACAGAAAAAAATCATGTTTCTGTCATGATTTTGTAGAGCAGTTTATTTAATCCTCCATCCATTCTCTTCTGCTTATCGATATCAGGTTTGCAGGGTTTTAAAGTTATTGAAGTAATTTCATGGGGCTTCATCTAAGCACTCTGGTCCTCTTTTACACTTTAACAAAACACTGGTGGCCAACAGTGCTGCCCCTAGAACCAGTTAAGCTAGTAAAGGTAAAGTTTCATATTTACCAAAAGCTCCCTTTGGAAGGCACAGTGGTCGGCTGCGCCAAGCTGTCTGAAGGTGTCCTCGACCAGGTGAGTTCGTCTCAGAGTTAGCTGGAGGACTGGGGCAGGTGGAGAGTCTGAGGCGTGCAGTTTATCGGGCGCCAAAGCTGCTTGATGAGCAAAGCGATGCACATCCTGTAAGTGCAAAAAATCCTAATTACAAAGAAATCTGCTGAAAGATAGAAATCAGTTCCTGTGTAATTGCAGATGGTTAAAAAAGGATGAAATCTGAATGCACATTCTACCTTCACTGTGGCTGCACAGATGTTAAATATGGCCACTTTGTGAAGCAGGGTCAAAAGGAATGGGTAGCGGCAGAAAATGGCAGGTGTCTTCACGTCATCCTTTGAGAAAATCAGTCATTTAATAATGAATATCAGTAAAAAGCAGTCTGACAGAAACTGAAATCCACACTGGACAAATGGACACATTGTTTATCTGAAGAACTGTACTGTTTGTTTTTACCTCCTCTTTGGAATATTGCCACCAAAGCATGATGTCCACTTGAGGCTGCACAGTATTACTGATTTCTTCTACATAAAAGGTGCTCAGTGGGACTTTGTAGGACTTTCCAGCTTTGTTTGCCTAATTAGGGGTAATTAGGATTAAGATTTTCAATTATTAGAACTGATCATATTTTACTAATGAGAGATTCCAGTTTATCTGTTAATTGAAACCAATATTTCATAATTATACCCGAAATTTAACAGTCATTAAACAAACAGAAGTAAAGCACACAGCACTGACTCTGTATAGCAGCTTGAGGGCTTCCAGGAAGAATTTGACTCCCGGGTTGTGTGTTTCTAAGAGGCCATTCTTTAGCATGAAGGTGAGAGCATTTTTGAAGACCATGATGTGCTTCATCAGTATTGAGGGAGACAGTGAACTCCACCACTTCCCTGCAGAACAAAAAAAATAAAATGCAAAGAAATATTAAGTTACACTGCATAAATTTGATTGCTCCAACATCTCCGAAACTAGTATTTAGCAATAAAAATATAACTATTATACAAACTGAAAAGAATTTAGAGCAAAATAATGTTTAAATACTTATGAAAGTAAACTCAATCACTATACTGGGCTAAACCAATTTTTTAGACCGCCTGTCATAAAAACAAGAAAGCAGAAATGCTTCAACTAATAACTATGTTGTTATTTTTTATGCATATAAACTGAATTTAACATTAAACCACTAAAACATTTTTTCTGCCTAGGAATGCAAGTAAATAACTATATTTGGCATCTCAATAAGAAAAATAAGAACCTGCTTTTTCATTAAATGCTTAATTGGAAAATTTTTGGATAACAACAGTACTTTTATTTTAACGTTAAAAATATCATTTAAATTAAAGAGTTTGTACATACTGGTGAATTAACCATTACAGAAACATAAAAATGATTTTGGTAATTACCAGTACAGTTAATTTAAAGCAGTTACAGCATGAACCTGACAACAACTGGTTGTCTAACAAGCTTGTTCTCCAATCTTGTGACAAAAGGTTTTCTAAGTTGTTTACTTAATGTTTCCAGAGTCTTCTCGGACATCTCTGCTATAGTGAGGGCCACAGACAAAACTGCATTCATGACATTAGAGTCCTCTTGAAGAAGCGGGCAGGTCAGAAGAACAAGGAGGATCTCTGGAGATTTTAAGGCAGTTCTTGACTCGTAAAGATGGTTGCACACAGGGTCTAAGTTTACCTGCATGGAAATGAGACCTACTGTATGAGATCAAAAGTAAAAAAAAAATCGTCATATGTCATCAAATTGTTTAAAGGATGTTCTTAACTGATTGTTTGATCCACGGTCTTGTAAACAGCTGGTCGAAAGCTCGGCTAGCGGCCTCCAGGTCCACGGTTAAGGCGCCTGCTTCCAGTGGAAGCCCACTGATATCAAAGACGGAGCGTTTAAACAGAGGTGAGCGGCAGCACCAACCAGTCAGTCCATAAATCTCACATTTCTAGACTAACCCCAACCCAGACAAAACCATCAGTGAAGGACTTACTTGGCTTTTGTGAAACTTGCAACAAGACTTGAACTTGTCAGAAACATCAATGCTATTTCTCTGTCGCAAAGAGAAAGAAACATCATCAAAGACTGATAGACAGTGAAGATCTGGAATATATTAAAACTGCAGTCATATAAATCTTAAAATCACAGAGTGATGATAAATTACCTTTTTGCCTCCACATTACCGTGCTCCATCGTCAGCCAGTCTTGGAGTTTTGTCTCATCAAGACGTCCAGTTATCTGTTTTTGAACTGACTTCTTAAAATAAAAGAGAGAAGAAGTGAGGAGGCAGGATGACGCGTTTTCTTTAAGTTTTCTGTGAGCAGTTAAAGCTGTAAGTGTTTGATTACCTTTGCAGGTGAAGAGTAAGCAAAGTTTGTGTTCCACCCAGCAGCTATTTTCAAGTCTGCTTAAACAAAAAAATCAAACACTTTCATCTAAATATTTCAAAATTTATAAAGCATATAACCTTAATTTACAATCGAGATTCTGATATATTAAACGTACTAGCAAATCTAACACGCATACGTACCACTGGGCATGGCTGCTGGACCGTTAGTGGTCCATGGAAACTGAACCAGAGTGGGAGTCAGACTGCCATCCTTGTGCCCATTTCCAGTTTGACCTTTAGCTCCACTGCCAAAAGCCCAGAGCTGACCAGAAGAGCCCAAAACCAGAGTGTGATGCCTGGCAGACCAAAAACAGTCAGTGGAGTGGGTATTATATAGCACTGCTTTATCAAACACACCTCATTCACCCAAGCACTTTTCTCTATGCTTAAGTGTGTTCTGGCTAACATTCACAATACGACACATCAGGGATGTTCAGCACAGAGACTGTGAAACGACTATAAATGATCATGATGGTAGCCAAAGCAGGCTGTGTTTATATTAATAACAAAACATCCCAGTTTTTACCTCCCACATGCAATCTGGGAAGCAGGACCATCCAGACCTGCAACCAGTTTGGGCTTCACTTCATTAGCAGAGGTGCTGTGACCGAGCTGACCTTGGCTTCCGTCTCCAAAAGTGTAAACTTTACCGTCCTGCAAAGCACAGCATCGTATGATAAAACCGTAGACGCTTTATTTTTACTTTGACTGTTAATCAGTGGTTGAAGTCACCTGGATGAACCAGTGAAGTCATACCTTTGTCAACACAGCAGAGTGTGACTCTCCACAGCTTATGAAGGAGACACTTAGAGGTCTGAGCGCAGGCACCATACAGATGTTGAACCTGCCTGTTAAAGTAGAAACAGATAAAAGGCTTTATTTCAAAATGATGCCACACACATATACACTAAGTTTATGAGTCACTAACTTGCTCTACCTTTCTCATCCACCCTGTTAACCCCAAGCTGACCACATTTATTGGCCCCACAGCAGTATACCAGGTCTGCGAGGGTGAGGAACAGACTGTGGGTTCCTCCTGCTGCAATCTGGGTTACTGCTACTCCAGTCAAAGCACAAATTATAACAGGCATATGCTGCACCGGCACCTCCTTCCCCAGGCCCAGCTGACCATGACTGTTTGAACCCCACGAGAAGACATCTCCTCCTGGAGAGAGGTGAAAAGTATTTTTAAAATGTTAAATTAACACCTTTAAAAAAACCAAAACCAAATCATTAATTTAGTTTATCAAATTATTATTCCTCAATCACCACAGAATATTTTACATAGAAGTAGAATGAATAGGATGGACGGATACGTTATATAAGTGAGAATTATGTAAATCAAATTAGAAATTCAGGTGCAGTTATGGCCTTTTCAATGATATACTGCCGGATATAGTGCTGTTTAAATGGACTGACTCTCTTTGCCAAATGAGCCTCTGGTCAATGAAATATCTTCAACTATTGTCAGCTATATGAAAGAATATACGTCACACTTTTAGGGCAAACTGAGTTTACAAAACGGATAAAGACACTTTAAAAAAGGAAAAATTCATCATTTCCACATAATGTATGGGTTCTGGGAAAACTGAAATTGCCCTTGTTCCATATGAACACACAAAGTTGCTCTCAGTGTCTTACCTTTAGTCAGGGCCAGGGAATGGGAGTTTCCACAAGCAACTTGAATTATCGGTATGGGCAGCGGAATAGGCACCTTACTGCATGATGATGGACGACAATTGGTAAAAATGTGGCAAAAAGCTTTGAACAAGTCAGCGATAAGTGTGCATATTTATTCATGTGTCACTGAATGAGTGATTACCCTGGTCTGTGACTGTTGGAAGGTGTTGGTAACAACCCTAGCTGTCCATCCTCTCCTGCCCCCCAGGAGAAAACGTGTCCAGATGCACTCAAAGCCAGACAGTGGTCCTGACCGCAAGCCATCGCCACCACACTGCCCAGGCCCTCCACTTGAGCTTAGAAAGAACAACAGAAATTGCACACAAACATGTCAGCTGGATCACAATACATGTCTGACCATAATAACCTCAGCCTAATGAGAACTTAATGATAAACAAAGACAAACAGGGAAGTTTGGGACATCCGCTAAAACCAGTGCAAAGCTGCTCATTTATAGTGTTGCAAAGCAGCAAACAGCTTACCTTACTTACCTGCACTTTCTCTGGGTTAAATCCAGTTATAGCTTCTAGGTTTCACAATACATACATACATGCATACAATATACATGCTAATGTATCAAAAATATATAATAATATGAGATAATAATATAAACCTGTCTGTTATTTATAGTTTCTTACATTTTGCATGGGATTTATATGACTGTCTGTGCTTCTGTCATATTTCTTGCTACATCTAGCAACTCTGAAAGCAACACTAAGATTTCTGGATTTTAACTTTCGTTGTCTGCGCCGACAGCACTGAAACGAAACTGAAACTTGACGCATTTGTTGTTGTTTTTTTACGCAGTAAGTGTTCCAGATGATTTTTCGCTTCTTAAGGACGCAGTATCTGATTAAAAGCCTGCACCACACGGTCAAAATCCCACCTTAAATAAAGGTGTCAAAATACTCGTGAAAAGAAACTAAGAAAACGAATAATCAAATAAAATTATAATATTTTCGTTTTATTATTTTGTTTCCTTTAAGGGAAAACAGCTACAACAGTCATTGGCCTACTCACCTATCATCTTTCCATTTTTTTTCTTCTGTCGTCCAAGTTGTCCCTGAGAGTTGTGTCCACATGATAGCACGTCCCCGTCTGCATTAAGAAATAAAGTGTGCCGATCCCCACAGCAGATCTTGGTTATTACCCCGGGGACGTTCCAGGACACGGGGCTGAGGGCCGCCTGTGGCCCGAACTGTCCGCTGGAGCTGTCTCCCCAACAGAACAGCTGCATGGCTCCACCCGGACTCAAATGAGGACGTTAAGGGCTCTGTGTTGGCAATTTAGCTCAGCTGGTGCTGCCTTCGAGGTCGTCGGAGATATTACAGTCACCTCGTAAAGAAATCGATCATTCAGTAGCATACTGTATGGCCTTTTTTCATAAGGTCTAAAGTGTCTAAAACTGTGATTAATGCAATTAATTAATTAATTAATTAATTAATATCATAAAGATTGTTAGGCTACAGGGTACACAATTTGTTCTTTCCAAAAGCCGCTAATGCAAAACCAATAAGAGCTCCAGTTTACGAGGTTGAACTTGAAGGCATCACGAATGAATGTGGAGGAAGATGGTACCAAATAAATAAACTACTGTGTATACTTTCAGCAACAATCGGTTCTTTTAACACAGAGCAGCTATTTTTATCTTTTTTTTTTAATTTAATTTAAGAGAACAGCAGTTGTTGGGAATGCAAACCACGACGAAGTCATGCCAAAGTGGTGTTGTGTTTACAAAATACACAAAAAAGAGAGATTTATCAGACAGTTTGGTTTTAGAACAATGCAGGAAACCCCCTGTCTGTGCCAGCATAGACTAAATATATGTTTAATATTTATACATCACTATATATAGTTTACAGTATTGTGCACTTACAAGAATTTATAATATGACGCTCCTCATTGTGTGATCTATCAAATCTATCACCTACACTGCTGTTAAAAAGTATCTGCTTCCCGATTTCATATTTTTTTATACATGTGTCCCACTTACATCAGATCATCAAACTATTCAAACCTACCTGCTCTTGGTTAACTGGTTACAACACAATTCATGGTTTCATCAGTTATGGTGACTCGTCCAGATCCTGAAGCAGCAAAGCAGCCCCAGACCATTACACAGGGAAACTACCATGTTTGACTGTTGGTTTGATGTTCTTTTTCATGTATTGTGTTAGTTTTACACCAGATTAAACCTTTTAAGAAGTTCAGCTTTTGTCTCATCAGTCCACAGAATATTTTCCTAAAAGTCTTGGGGATCATCAAGATGTTCTTTGGTAAATGTGAGACGAGCCTTTGTCATCTCACCTCATCTTTCCACTGCACGGACAGCTTTTTCTGATGTGCGATGAATCCCTCGATGTTGCTGGGTGTTTCGCTTGACTCGCACGTATTTTTAAAAGCGTCTTTGACCTCAAGAAACTTTTCTGGGCCTTCCGCACCCCACACGAAAAGTTTGTGAAAGGTGGGGTTTGTTTTTTGTGACCTCCTGGATGAGTCATTGGTAGGCCGGCCACTCCTTCAAAGGTTCACCGCTGTGGATAATGTATCTCTAGGTTAGTCCAAATGCCCTTCCTAGACTGATAGAGGTCACTGACTATGCTTTCAGAAGTTTCTTTAGATCGACGTGTTGCTTTTTGAGATCTTTTAGCATTCTTCACTTTGTCAGACAGGTTCTATTTAAGTGATTTCTTAATTCAACAGGTCTGGTAGTAATTAGGGCTAGTAAATACATGATTTAACAAGGTGGGAATTACTGTTTCTCATAGGGCCATGTATATTTGGATGTATGTATGTTTTCCCTCAATAAATGAAATTGTCAATTAAAAGCTGCATTTTTTATTTACTCAGATGATCTTTGTCTAATATTAAAATTTGCACATTCTTTGTCCAGAATCATATAATAATCTTAAGGCCATGTAATATTTGGTGTGTCTTGAGGAAACCAGCTGAATGGCGTCCTGTCAAAGGGACATTGCTTCAGCTGACCACTAGGATCTTCCCAGCACCTGACTGGCTCATCCTCATCGACTGTGACATCTGAAATGTAGTATACACCTACAGACCCGTCCCCAAAGCCCACAAACACACAGTGCTGCTCACAAATGAACAGAGTTAGTGGATTCTTAGACAGATGCACAGCTCCTAATCTCTCCCCATCTGAAAGTCGCGTGACTTGGAGGATGGGCCTCGCATGCAGGTAGCAGTCACAGCTGTCCTCCAGCCCGGAGGGGGTGGTTATGTAAGCAACATAGTGTCCAGTTTTGTCCAGGCAGGCTTTAATGACAGGACCCTCGACTTTGAATGAGCACAGTGTGACCCGAGACAGATTTAAGAGGTTAATGGCATCGCTGTCAATTGACAGCAGTGCGTAGCTGCCATTGGAGGACATTTGGAAGTCCTCAGGCTGACAGTGAAACATGTGTGGCAGCTGAAAGTGCCAGCACACAGTCTCCTCTGCCACCTTCCATGTGTACACCGTCCCCGAGGCCGCCATCACAACCACAAATTCTGGGTGCTGTGAAAGAGTTTGGAAAGCAACAACCTCCTCAGAGCTTTCCACGCAGGAGAAACGCTTGCTAATCGAGCCCGACCACAGACTGGCAGCCAGCAGGTCTCCATGGCAACAGCCGAGCAGGTAGGTGCTCTCAGGTGAAACCTGAGCGTCAGATAGGTATGGGTGGATGCTGCATACGATATTTCCTTGTGTAATCTTCCAGACCCGTGAGAGGCCTCGCTCAGAAATGCTCACTCCAAAGTTGTTATTAGGGGTGATCAGGATGTCTCTAGCTCTGCTGCCACCAATGCGGAGGATATTTTCACCTGTTTCCGTCCGCCATACGTAAATGTCCCCAGCTGAGAGTGACACCAGGTGGATGCCGTTTGGGGAAAGCTGCAGTTTTTCCACAGGCCCAGTATGCATGAAGTTAACATGTGGAAGCCCCGTGTCTAGACTCCACTTCCACACCTTCTCGGACCCATCTCTGGTGTAGAACCACTCGCCTGTTTGCTCCACCACCACCTCCTTCACTCCACCGCCCATTTTCTGTGCACTTCCTGCAGCATCAATCATCTCGGAGTCCCACACTGTCAGGCAGCCATCGTGACTGACACAAATGACATCTGAGGCCATTTTGAGGAGTGTGTGCGGCTGCTTGTTTGTTTCTAAGGAGAGGACACACTCCCCACTGCTGACCCTCCACACCAAGACAAAGGTGCAGGTGTCTAACAAAGCCAGGAAAAGGTGGCCATCCTGGGAGAGCACAGCTTGAGTGAAGGCTCTTCCCTGTGGAGCCAAGAACTGGTCCCACAGCTCCCAGTTACAAGTATCCCACAGTGAAGCCTGGTGGGCTTGACACATCAAAAGAGTATTGATTTCACTGGAATAATCTGTACTGAGTATGTTAGTAGAGTAACCCTGAGTGAAGCTTTCTTTCACAAGTCTGGGTGGTTGTGTATTGGCTGCCACATCCCATAAGGCTACACTTCCAGTCCTGTCAACACATGCCATTTCCCTCTTGTCTTCATGGAGGATGATCAGCGTAACAGCGCTGTGGCTTGAGTTTGAGCAGGTGCTAAGCAGACTGCTGGATTTCATGTCAAATACGGACACTGTGCCTTCCTCCTGGCCACAGTACATGAAAAACCCATCAGAGGAGAACACTAAACAGGTCACAGGACTCTGACACTGGAAATGAGTTAGGGTTTCACTGGAGATGTCAAACACGCTCACGAAACTCTCATCTTCCCACCACACGGACAGTTTTTTCTGATGTGCGACGAATCCCTCGATGTTGCTGGGTGTTTCGCTCGACTCGCACGTGTTTTTAAAAGGGTCTTTGACCTCGAGAAACTTTTCTGGGCCTTCCACATCCCACACGAAAAGTTTACTGCAGCGTGTTGAAAGCAGAAGGAACGTACCGCTGCTCTTCACGCCTGCAAACTTTAATTCTGTCTGCTCGCATCGGAGAGACAGTTTGGCTACATCATATCCACAACCTTTCCAAATCCAAGCAGAGCCGTCATCCATGATCTCGGCAACAACCCCACACTTTGTACCGGCGATTTCTCTGACACAAACGTCCTTATTTATGTCATCGTACTTTAAGTACTGAATGTGGGGAACACAGGGAGGACTGGGGCAAAGTGCTATTCCTAATCCATTTCCTCTCACTTCCTTGATTTCCCTGACATAACCCTCAAGAGCAGGAAAGACCACCAGATAGGGGAGGAGGCTTGTCTCCATCACTGCGGGCAGCTGCAGAGGTGAGCTCTGGAGGAAGCAAGCAGAAGACTTCAATGTGCTTGCTAGTAGCAGTCTTTCTCTTACAAACTTAACCTGAGATGACTCTTCTTCAGCCTCCAACATAGCTAGCAGATCTCCAAGAAGACCAGCTCGAACCATAGCCTGGTGAAACCCAAATGACAGCAACAGCACGCACTCAAACTCCTTCCACCTGCCACTCTGCTGCAGGTGATACGGCAGTTCTACAATTTTTCTCACATTCACCCGACCAGCACCTTTGATTGAAGTGAAGACAAACGGCTGGCTGGGTTGCCGAGTATCTGTGTGTGTTTTTAAGGCTGCATCCTTGTTTACCCCTGCTGTCTGTCCACTAAAAAAGTCGGCCATCTGAGAATGAAGCCTTCTCCTTACATCAGGAGCGTCTAAATATCTTTTTGCCACGACCAACTTGAAATGCCTGCTCACCCAGAACAAAACCAGGGAACCTGCAACTTTCCGTTGGATAAGAAAGCTCTTTAAATCCAAAAGAAGTCTCTCCACATCGACTTGTGGGACTGTCATCTTAAAAGAAGAGCCTATGTGCTGCCAATCTTCCTTAATGGACAGCAGATCGGCGAGCTCAGCCTCTGTGAGCCCAGACCTGGAGAGGGTGAGGTAAGAGATGGCGCGAGACACGACAGAAGAGAAATGTTTCTGCTCGAGGTGATCCAGGAGCGCAGAAATGGATGAATGAACGCCATCGGGGAGAGATGACTCAGTCACATCGGAATCTGAAGACAAGGAGAGAAGAGGAGAATTATTTAAAAGGCCAACTGGTGCTATCCTCTAACTATTTTGGGGGGGGGGGGGTGTATTTTGTTTTTCGTAAATCAAAAAATGTAATTTGTGAAGACAAAAGTGCTGTGATCTAAATAGTTTCATTATTATTCAAAAACAAATCTATGAAAAACACACACAGCCATGTGAAAAAGAACACTTTCACGGGACTCTACGTAGTTCTGTGATAAACTAAGTACACCCCGTGATTCAGCAGCTTGAAAAACCACCTTTAACAGCAACAGCTTGAAGTGTGACTTTATCAGTGTCTCACGTCGCGAGGTGTGTGCATGCAGGAGTCAAGCATGGCAGTGACAACCTGGTCGACCACATCCTGTCCACATATCCTCTGATGCACTGTGATATGCATGATGTAGTTTGATGACTTGCAGGAGTTGTGAATGAGTTTCTGCCTGCTTTTTTTTGAGAATGGTGCTTCCGTTCATTGAGGTTTGTGGGCATTCATTTATGCACAGCTCTCTTAAGATCCCGCTACAGCATTTCAGTCAGGTTGAAGACTGACTGGGCTCTTTGCAAGACCTCGATTCTTTTCTTTTTCAGCCATTCTGTTGTAGATTTGCTGCTACATGATGATTATTGTCCTGCTACATAAGTATTTGGTATACAGAGGAATTCATGGTCAAGTCAGTCAACTGCAACATGCCTAGGTCCTGTTTCTGCAAAACAAGCCCAAATTATTATCACACCTCCACCACCGTGCTTGTTCCAGAAGTCTTGTGGTTTGTTCAGCTGTAACTTTGCAAAGTTAAGTCGTGTTGTCGTGTTCTTTGTAGAGAGAACAGGCTTTCTCCTGGGAACCCTTCCAAGCAAACCATATTTATTCAGTCTGTTTCTAACTGTACTGTCATAAACTTTAACATTTAACATGCTAACGTGAGACGTGAGAGTCTGAGATGTATCTTGTGTATCTTTTTTGGCTTGTTTGTTTTTGCAGTTTCTCTGAGCACTCAGTCTGACCTTGGGTGTATTTGTTGGGACGTTCACTTCTGTGAATATTGTAGTATTGTGTTAAGATTTCAGACCAGCAAACTGCCAAAACTTTTATAGAGGTGTTCACACTTGCTGATGATCAATAATCAGTGTATTTGATTAGCAGTGCCTGGCTATTCTTGTGAAGCAATAAGGGTGTACTTAGTTATAATGCTCTTTTTCACATGACTGTAAGTGAACCACACCACATGTGGGTTTAGAAACTGTATTTTTGTTTACTGTAGTAGTGATACCAGAGTGCCAGAGAGAGGTGTGTGCATGAAGGAGGCGAGCATAGAACGGCAGACAACAGCGAGCGAGAGCCTGGTTGACCAGAGCTTGTTGTCCAGACGTCACCCTCCTTCCTGAACCTTTCAGCAGAGACGCCAGCATCTGTACGCTCTGTTTCCTGTCCACCAGTCCCAACTGTATACACAACCTTCCTGTCCACATGTCCTCTGATACACTCTGAGATGAATAGTTTAGTTTTATGGCTTGCAGGAAGTGTGTTCGATTGGAGGAAGCTGTGACGATGAGCTTGACAGCGGGAGGAAGGGGGCTGGGGAGGTTCTCAATGATGTGAAGACCGCTGTTGTTTTTGAGCTGATCTAATCCATCAAGAATTAGGACAAGAGGCTTTTCAGTCGAAGGCAGGTGGCTGATGAGGGATGAGAGGCGTTCTTTAAGTTCAGACAGACAAGCGTCGGGTTTTATGTTGCCAGAATCCAGCTGTCTTTGACCTGGATGTTGAACGGTACCCCAGCTTTGCTCGCAGTCAGAAACATGCCCTTTGGTGCCGCGCTCATGCTGGGAATCCAAAACAGATGATGGGCTACAGCTGGATGTGACCTCTCTGGGGTCGGTGGTAGTGCCAGGATCATCCAGGTCACTGAAGAGGCTAGCATCCTGCTTAGAGGAGGAGTCACTGTGATATCTGCAGGCTATCTGATAACACAAGCTTGACAGTAGATGCTTTGGTGAAGCATTAATTGATAGGTTGCAGAAAAAACTGATCACCACAGGATCGCTGTCTGCAAGCCAGCGCTTCATCTGTGGACAGAGAGAGATAGCAATAAACATCAGTTAAAACAGAGTAAAATGAAAGTTTAGACATGAATATCACTGTTGGCATTGATTGCATGTATTTTTGTTTTTTGACCAAGAAAGGAGAAAGCTTTACAGTCAATGGGAGCTTTAAACATCAGTGGAAACACATGCACACAAAAGGCACAAATTCTTATATGTATATACTATATGCCTGCTTCAAATTTCCCTTTGGTCCACCTACCTGCTGAGTGCAGTGTGCTAGCAGGACCGTCTTCCCTGTACACGGGCCTCCGGTCAGTACCAGAGGGAACTGATGGTACCTCTGCTTCACATAGACTCTGACCTGCAACCAATAAGAGCAGAGCTATGCAGCAGGTGCATAATCAGGAAAAAATAAATGATCCAAAACATCTCATGTTTAGTGTTTCTAACTGCACACAGAACAAAAGCACCTGTATTTTCACTATAAAGAGTATATTTTAGTCTGTAAAGGCTAAAACCATCTGGACCTTTTCCTCCTCGGGCTGTATGACGTCATAAAACCGACTGAGGATGTCACACAGCTGCTCCTGTTCGGCCTGCTCTTGGGATAAAGCGTCACCGAGGGGAGAAGGTTCTGCGCTTTGAGAAACGTTCAGGCTGTCAGTCATCTGCACAAGGTCACAGTACACCTGCTGGCACAGAGAATTGGCATAGCCCCGCCTCCTGGCTGATGTGTAACCATGGCGGCGGTCGCACTCTGTGGTGATGGTGTAGACTAGAAGTTGGCGGGAAGTGATGAGATGAGGGAGGAAGCACTCACACAACTCTGACAGTAATTTTTCGTTAGTGGGTGATGAACTCAGAGTGGCATCCTGGAAATAAAGAAGTGGGAACTTAAATAAAAAGGGTACCAAATATATATTTTTTTAAAATTCTACATATCACTTTAGTAAAATAAAGTTTCAAGAGTGGTCAGAAAGATTACATTTTATTTTAGTTCATCCTTTTCCTGACATCTCCCATAATTAAACATGGTGTGGCGGGGCGTGGTCTGCGGTGCCGCTGCGGGGGAGGCAGACGCACCTGCATGAGATCCGCAATCACGCCTCGCCGGCTTAAAAGTCTGTGCTGACTGCTATAAGGTTGTTGTTGTTGGTGTGTATGTTCGGCTGGCGACTGGAAAGCCGCAGCCGCGCGATTGTGTACAGCAACCGAGTCAATAAAGATGCTGAAAAGCATGAGAAATGTGGTCGAGTCTGTCGTACATCTACTACACATGGCTTTTACCTCCAACTTTGACTGTAGTTGTATTTTCAAAGGTCCCTTTTGTCTCTCTGCTTTTGCATTGATGATCTTGTGGACATAGACCAAGCAGCGTCTGGCGATGTCTCTCTCAGGACAGCTTTCTAGAGCATAACGCAGATCTGCATCGAGGGCTGGAGACAAGTGGTAAAGCAAATGTTTATTCACACCACAAAAAACAGATGAAGTGGATCTGACCAAAATTCCTTCCAACTACAGGAGATATTCCAAGGCTGCCCATGAGACTAACAGCACTGGATTATGGAAAATGACTTCCCCCACACACACACACAAACACACAAACAGCTTTGTGGGGTATGTATCACCTGATCTGTAGAAGCTTTTGGCTCTCTCTGGGGTCATGCTGCCACTTTGGACACACAGACTCACAGCTGCCTGAAAAAGCTTCCTCAGTTCTTCATCTTTAGTCTTGGTTTTGCTGTCCTCCTTCACCTTATTTCTTTCCTGCTGCTGAAGAAAAATATCCAGTTTATTAAAGCATATTAAATATAAAATGCCCTCACATGTACTATAAACACAATTTATTTGATATATGGACAGAATGTGATGTTTCTAAAACCTCGATAAGATTTTACATGATACATAAGACAATTTAAAATCATGTTACTTTATATTAAATAACATTCTAGTTCATAATTACAAATAAAGTCATAAAATTATACCATCGACTGCAATTACCAGAGAACAGCTGCGTCTGTGCGGAGCTCTCAGGCAGTAGGTCGTAGGGATGGTGTTCTCGTCCCTCTGATAGGCTTTCTCCAGCTCCTGGGTACTGACACCGGCCTCCTGGCACTGCTGCAGCAGCAACTGCAGCTCTGACACCTCCACCTGAGCGGGCAGACGGGCTGTGCCATACTGATGTCCTACCAGAGCCTGCAGCACCACCGTGTGAACACAGGAGGGAACAACAGCACGGGGAAGCATTGTTTAGTATTAAGGATTTATTAAGCTCATAAAGGACCTTGTTTTGCTGTATTGAGCACATCGGTTAAAAAAGTAAGCTGTTTGATTACTATAGAGAACGTCTGCTTAAGAGACAACTGTGTGACGCTACAAGTGTCATTTTGTGTCTTTTACTTATATTGGAAAGTGTTTCTATTATTTTGTCCATTTGTTGACATGGCTCAATGACAGAACTGTTCTGCAGCCATGATGACAATTTAAATTTAAAAAGGAGAACAAACATAGCACGGTGTAGATGACTTTGCAAAGTCCAGCATACTCCAAAAAGCGTGAAAAGCTTTTATTTTTAAAGTTCATAATACTAAACACAGTTAAAATTCAACAATAAATCTTTGACTACAACTCATGTATCAACATGGCAAGGCGCTGATGTCCTTTAGAGCGTGTCATCAGCCATTGTGCTGTAAAGTAAGGGTCAGCGGACGTCTCTCTGAGATCCTGAAAGTCTTACTGTTTGGTTTACAGTTGAGATTCTACCCAAGGACTTTATTTACCAGTAAAAAAAGTCCGGCTGAGCTTCCTCTGCATTCATGTATCATCTGATGCCTGGTGTCTTCATCTGGCCAGCGACTGGGATCACTGGATTCAAACGGGTCTATCACCTGCCAACAGACACAGACTCAAGGGTTAAAAAATGTGGAGGGGAAATAAAAAATTAAGAAAGCTAAGCCCAGATCCACTGAGAGCAAGCGTCTAAGGTGGGGCGAGGCCTCACGTTCTTTATTCTGTCTGGTGATTGTACACACCACAATGTGCTGACTGAACTGTCCCAGTGTTTATTTAATACACATGAACGAAAACCAACACAGACAGTCGCCTCACAGCTGCTCATTCTCTTTGTTGTCAGATATAATTAAGCCAAGTTATTGACTGCATCTTTACAGGAGTGGCCTCAGGGAAAACGGTGGAAGACTAAAAGTACAAATACCTGCAAGCAGCTAAATGTTACTGCTGTCGTCCCCCGTCGCTGGCAGTTAAAACAACATTACGCATGGGTGTCTTTGTGATGGACCACACAGAATATTAGTTAGACTTTACTTTTATAGATTCAAGAGTCGAGATTTTGTGTTTTCTGTCTCGTTTCTCTAATAAAGAGATGCACATTTCAAGGATCTTTCTATAAAGAGCAAAAAAAAACAAAAAACCTTTATTTTAATTACAAATAACCTTAAAGCAAAGCAGTTTACAATGTGTCCTCCATTGGACCATTTCTAGTTCTCTTCCCAGCACTAAAAGTCATTAGTGTGAGCATTTATGCCATTAAAGTAATCTCGTTTTAATGTATAAAGCAACAGTGCCCACATCCTTCCTTAGCCTGTTTATGGCTTTAAAAGAACAGAAAGAATTCCCAAGAAAAACACAACTCACACACACGCACACGCACAGCACATCTACTGTTTCACTGACATGTTTTCGATGCAGTAGGTAGGTTTTAAAAAAGTAAAGTGTGTGCTCACCCTGACATCCAGTCCCAGCGAGTGTCTGCAGTGCTCTCTGAATCTGGGGAACACAGTTTCCCTCAGAGCTCTACGCTCCACCACGCTGTCTGTACACAACACAAACAGGATGCACTTCAACAAGAACTCAAATGACACGAGCAAACATGATACAATCTAATATGCATATTTTTTTTAAAAACACACCTAATTGCAGCTGCCTTTCACATTAAGAATCACTGCCTACCTTCTGGGTTGGAGCACAGGTAGATTTTCACACAGGATGTGCTGAAGCCAGAATCCAAAGGGGATTTTCCTCCGGTGTGCATGCCTAATAAACAGCTGCTGTTCAAATAAGAAAAAATAAGGAGGGAAAACTCCTGGCAGGAACTTATCGTGCGTCCCAAACGGAGAGCAGCTCCTAGTCGTCTCTGCTGCTGTGTCTCATGTTCCTGCAGCTCCGCTCAGGAAGTTTGGCCTCGGGTGCTGTGGAGCGTGTTATCATGATCACACCCATTTTTAGTCAAACATCCACACAAACACGCTCAGTCTGAAAAATCGATGCGTGCAACTTTTCAGCTTTTCAATATTTTTTATTAATTAACATTTGTACACAATAAATACAAACTTTGTTTTTTTGTTGTTGTTTTTTGTACATCCAATAATAATATGCGGAAAGACTTTTGCACCTGTTCTCAATATTGTCACCATGGCAACAGTCTATTAAAGAGAGAGGCCAGTTGTTCCACCACATCGTTAATAATAACGGCAGCTGTGCTGCTCCGAATCCACATAAGGAAAAATAAAGTGTCATTTAAAACATAAAAACCATACCAAATAATTAAACACTGTCGCGGACCAAAGGGACTGCTAAAGATGGGAAACGAATCCGTCTTCAAAGCGGCAACTGGCAATGAAATGTCATCAATTTTATATATGACAGACTGACTGAGTAATTATAACGGGAATGTCTGTGGATGCTGAAAAACCATAAACTTCAAAACAAGTTCGAAAACCAGTAAAAATCAGATCTCAGAGAGATCAAGGAGAGGCTGCTGTTCCAAGTCGCCTTGACCACACTGTCACAAGTCAATGCTAGTCCGTACAACAGCAGAAGAGCAGAGGGTCGTATCTAAAAATGCAACTAATTCCAGCACGCTTAAGTTTGCCAGGATGATGCTACACAAAATGTTGTGGTTTCACTTCTCACTTCTCCTTTTGGAAATCACCTCCACCATGCAAAGGGGAAAACAAACGATTTGCGTCCAGATTAAGACTTTTCTTACAGGAGACGTGAAGATGCGCTCCAGTGCAACACTACATAGTAATGCTAGAGTTTTAAATTTAATATTAATCTCCATTATCCAGAGTTCTTCTTTTGGTTTTTTGCAGTAGGGATGTTATCTTAAACAAAGAAAGAGGATTACTGACTGAATGTTTAGTTTTGTCTTCTGCTGACAATTTGGACTATACTTTATTTTGCAATTTATGCAACTTGAACCTGTTCATTTGCAGTGAGGAACTGGGACATATCTTAAGAGTCAAACACAGATGAAATTAAAATTCCTCCTCTCTCTCTTATAAACAATCACACTCATAAACACCCAGGCCTATTTCGAGACCGAAAAAAAGAAAATGATTCATTCAAACGCATCGCTTTCTGTAATTTTTGTTTGTTTTGTTCTTATAAATAAAGGAAAACAGCGAATTTCACTGTCCACTTTCGTCTCTCCACCTCTTTGGAAGAGCTGGGAGAGTGGAGATCTTTTTTTTGTGTATGTTTTGTTTTTTAAGCATCAGTCACACTGAAACAAAGAAAGTCCATAGGATCAGCTTAAAAAGAACAACTCTGAATCATTGTAACTACAAGGATTCATCAGTCTTTTCCACCCGTGCTGATGCTATGTGAGGGTACTGCTACTTTCAAAGTAAGGTAGAAATTAATAAAAGTGCTACGCTGCCCTTCAGGCAAGGAGTTTCAAAGGCTTTAGGGGCATGTAAAGGGAAAAGGGGGGGCATTTATTTACTTTGAGTATAAAAAAAAACACACACAAAAGATTTGTACTTAGCTCCATTTGAATGTCATTTGCTAGTTCTGTCCATTTAGTTTGATTTTTTTTTCTTTACAGACCTCTTTTGTTTTCTGTTTCTAGCATTAGGAAACAAAATGTGGTGGCGTTTCTTGGCGAGACGAGAGAAAAATTATACCTGCAAATGTAATGAGCGTCATGTAAACGTGTGTCTTAGTTGAACTGAACAGTGAACAAATCGGCACGGGAGGAATGAAAGCTTTACAGTTCATTCTGTGCTAATAAGAAGTCCCGGCCACAGATACTTTTGTATCTACATCATCTGAAATAAAACCTTTCTTTGTTGCCACATAGTGAAAACCAACAATTTGAGTGCCTTTAAAAGCACCAGCAGCGCATCTCTGAACCAATCAGTGATACAGACATACGGCGCACAGAATGAGAGAAGATATAGCAACGCGTATGTCGTATAATGTATCTGCATGTGTGCATGTACGTATATGATAGTCACTGATTCACACTGACTGCCAATGGACAGAATCGTCTTTAGAGGAAAGAGGGAGAGACGTAAAGGAGGGACGGGAAGAGAGGTGATGCTAAGAGCTGAGGGAAGGATCCAGCCTCCTTTATCTCTCATTTTCTTTCATCCTCTCCCTCCTTTGAGCTCTCCTTCCTGCTGTATTTACAATGCCCTTTCAGTATAAGATGAAGATAAAACTTCCACTACATATCAGACATGGTATTCCATTCAGCTGAGTTAGTCTATATGAAATGCTGAGCATAACATTCCTATGACGACAGTAATGTACTGTACTATTACACATTAAATACGTATGATGATAATGACTATATATGGCGAAGGAAGGCCTAAGGAGAGGGACGCTGCGTCAACGCACACCGTTCAGTTTCGCTGGTCGTTCACTTTGTTCTCCACTGCTCTCCAAAAACGTGACAGACTTGGCAAGTTTTTACTTCAGCCAGCTTTCTTTGGATGGGCCCACAACACTCACAAAAGGTAAGGAAAAGGTATCAGATAAGAACCGGGCTTTTTTAAAACAAAAACTAAAGCAAAACTAATGCCCCTGGGAAAACAGTAGCAAAAAGCAGATTGTTTATTTCCATCTGCACTGATTTAGATTGGGCTCTCTTCTTTGGACCAAAGCAACATCTGTACAGGACGCTGCAAGCAACACTGACCATTGATTAAATCAGAAACAGCATGAAAAGCAGGAGCTGGGTTGCAAAGTGGGTTGCAGATGTGTGATAACTGTAAACAGGCTAAAGCAACGTAAATGATGCGTCCTATATGATATCTGCCAACTAGATCAATCCTAAGTTATCAGCTGTTCAGGTGGGCTGCCGTTTAAGTCAGCTGATCTTCTTTCGGCTTCTGTCTTTAAGGGTTGCCAAAATCAATCATCTGCCTCCATCCCACCCTAGTTTTATAGTTATAGCTTCATTTAAGTGTATTTTTGACTTGTCTGATAACCTTTTACTTCATTTTGTCAGTTCTTGGGGCTTCAAAACTTTTCTCATGCTTCATGATTATTTCTTGGAAGGAAAAAAAAAATCAAAATCTTCACTCTGATCTGCCTCTGCAGAAAGATAAATGGTCTTACGGAAAGCTTGACAACAGGAAACTTGCCAAATCCGTCATCTGTCACAAAAAGCTTTTTCCCATCCTCCTCCTCTCCTGACATTCTTCCTCTGCTTCACCGTGGTGTGATCTGCTGCCCAGTGAGGTGAGGTTTTAAGGCAAGAATGAAAGGACGGGGGAGGGTGAAGGGATTGGGGGTGTGTGGGCTACTGCTGCACTTCATTAGGAAGCTAATACGGAGATTATTACATTGGATAGTCTGCCTTTGTCCCCTCTCTCTGCTCTCCTTCTCCTCAGCTCAAACAGAGCAGCCAGGAGTTCAGGAGTTTGGGGTGGGGGGAGGGGTCAGCGTGGTTCAGTTCAGTTTACTTCACATCACTTTATTTAACTTCACTTCAGTTCCCAAGCCTGTAGGATACATCTGCCTTTTATCTGTTTTCATTTCTGTTTGTGCGCCTATAACTGGCTGTCAGTTTGTTTGTCTGTCACACCAGCGTGATCTCCACCTCCTCCGTCTTGTCGCTCTTCTCCTGCTGTCGGCGGGGGTGCTGCTTGGGCGGAGGAGGAGCGGCTCGCACCTGCAGCGGAGAAAGAAAACACATTAAATACAAGAATAAGGAAAAGAAAGAAGCCAAAGTGAGGAAAACTGATGTCAAGGCAATAACGGGGATGACCTACTTTTCTTAATTTGACAAACAGTTAAATGTTCACTTCCTGCTGCGAGACACAAATGTGTTATCAACGAACAGAAAAAGTGGGAAATTGTCTGCTTTTAGACTCCAACAAAAAAACTGTGTTTTCAACCTATTGTTGGATTCTGTAGGTCACACAGTTTAACGAACACTTAAATATCCTTCACATGCCATCAGAGAACAGCGTGCCAAACCGTCTGCGAAAAAACTGTCGGTTACTTACATGTCATACATTCATCTGCTGATTATTTTCTTCATCAGTTTCTTTGAATTCCTGTGAAATCCTGTGCCATGACATACGCTGTAATCTAACTACACGTCACGCTGACGCGGCCCGCAGGGAACGTTAATTTCTTGCTTCTCTTCTTTTTCTGATGCCATTTTTTTAATCGAGAAGAAGACAATGAATCGAGT
Organism: Etia nguti; assembly: GCA_015106755.1. Classification (NCBI taxonomy): domain Eukaryota; kingdom Metazoa; phylum Chordata; class Actinopteri; order Cichliformes; family Cichlidae; genus Etia; species Etia nguti. The sequence continues at coordinate 26,036 of VUQG01023506.1, forward strand.
TGAAGAGAGAAACCTCACCGCCGACTAGTGATTCAGTCGCAAAACTACAAAGTAACACAGGCACAACAGCACAAGTGTAAATGCTAGCAATGATGTCAGCCACTTGCAAAGGCTATGCCGTAGAGTGGGGATGTTGGCCGGACCAGTGAAACTCCCCTTTCTACCAGTGTAAAGAAGTTTAACTACACTTTTAATCCAGGAGATGTCTCAATGAAAGAAAAAGAAGTGCAGTTTACAACTGTACATCTCATTTTTTCTCCATGATAAGGAAATGCTGTGGACCCTACCCTCTGAATGAATGTTTTCATATATAGGGAAAAAGCATGGTCTTTTGTTTATCTATGACTAAATTACTGTGGCGTAGTATGAATGACAATGAAGAGGTCTTTGTTGCTACGAAAAGCCGTAAAAAAAAAAAAGAAAAGAAAGACCTTTGACCACTAAAATCTAATCCATTTGCAAATTTGGATGCATTCCCTCTGTGCTTTCCAGAGATGCGAGGAAATAAAAAGACCGCTCCAAAACATAACAACCCTAACACACACACCCCCCCACACACACACACACTGTGCACAAAAAAACCACACTTCTTGAGTAACACTGATACTAACAGGTCGTAGTTTGCCCGGGCCTCCTTCAGGAGTGAACCTTGGCGGCTGAGTCTTAGCAAATCCTGGAGACACTGGACTCCTGCCAGAGCTTTGATCTACAGAGTGAGAGAGACGAAATTTCAAATTAAAAGCCCCGATTACCTTCCTCAGAAATTTCACTTTTCGTTAAACAACATTGTTGTTGTGTTAGCTGTCTTACTGTGAGCTGACAGTGGTCCTTTGTGTGACGAGGCAGGCAGAGGAAGCTTGTGCTCCCCATTAAGAGCAGCGGAAGGGGAACGTGGCAGAGGAGGTGGGGTGGAAGTCTCAGGGCTGGTGAAGGGGCTGATGGGAGGCTGGTCGTACAGCGGAAGAGGTGGCAGAGAAGATGGCAGTTTCAAAGAAGGAGAGATCTACAGAGAGTGGTGGAAATAAAGAAAAGAGAAAGTGGGTTACAACACAAAACTTGACCAGGATACTTATTTTAACCAACATTCCCTGCATAGCACTTAAAAGATGTTGGGTTGCGTGTTATGTCTACAGGCTTATAGGAAGGGAGAGGCCATATCCTTCCTGTTGCTGAGCCTCTAATAGGGCAGCACTCAGTGGCACAGATAAGACCTCTTTTCTGTGATTGCAGTGCAGCACAAACACGGCAGTTCTGAGGCACTGTTTTTGAACTCTGCCTTGCTGATAGATCAACTGGACAACAAGCAGGAAAGGAGGAAGGGACAGGGGTAAAAACTGGCACAGTAGACTACACACAGTCTTTGGTATTTCTCCCCTGAGAAAAGACTGATAAGACCAAATGTCTCATTCAGCTCTAGAGTAAGTCCTGTTACCTAAGATGACTTGTATGTTATCTGTGAGATTAATTCATGTGTGTACAGGTGTTACCGTACCTGTGTGTCACCTGCCCCTCCCGCGCTGGTCTCTCCATTCTCTGTAAGATCTTCTACCAACACGGAGGGGAAAACGCCCACTCGCCCGTTCAGCTCCCCCTCCCAGAAGCCGTCGTCTGTCTGAGTGTCACGGCTCAACAGGCGGATCACAGCTCCCTCGGAAAAGGAGAGTTCCTCATCCGCCTGACCCTCGTAATCATAAAGTGCACGCACATACACCACTGCAGAAAGAAAGGACCATAGAGAGAGAGACAGAGAGAAAAAAAACAATTATAAGTACACCGTCGGAATAATTATTCTCAGGGAAATGCAGTTTCTTGTCTGCAGGGCTCCTACTGTTATTAAGAAAATGGTATACACCGCTGGAGAGCGCAAGATACAGAAACAGCAGTGGATTTGCTCATGAGCCTAACTAAGTATTCAGGTAGAGCGGATACAGAGTAATAAAAAGAGAAACGGATGAAGAGTAAGTGCAAGAGGAGAAGATAAGGTTGTAAATAAGGCGGGTAAAGAAGCAAGCAAAGACTAAAAAATAACAAAATAAAGATTTTATATAGCAAAGGTTACAACCACCCGGTTTCCTCTCCTTGTTTTTGTTGTCAGTGAAATGGTGCTTGACCAATCAAGCTCGATTAATGTAGGTTTCTGGCTGTACGAAATAATTAAGTTACGCATCGTTTGCATTGATGAGCAGATAGCTGCAGTACAAGTAACAGGAATTTCAGCTTAAAGTTTGTGTCTACCAGTTTCATTTGCTTTTAAATGAACTTGTGAGTACTTTGGCTGGTTGACTACAACCCACAGAGCTGCAGAAATAAAACAGCATAAGTTAAAAGTTAACAGTCAGGTTAATGCTCCACTCATGTTCTCTTTTTGTTCTCTTTGAATATGAGACAGCCTTTTTACAGAGAGGCACTATTTTTAGTTTGTTGATATACAGTACTGTGCATATTAATGAGTGATTTATTAAAAATGTGCAAACATACATGGAAATACAATATTTGACAGTCTTTGAAAGACCTCCAGAAAGCCTGAAGAACTATTGTTCAAGACCACTTTAAAAATTACCTCCTTGGATGCAAAATATAAAGAAATGAAGCATTGCTCAAGACCCTTGCACAGTATTGTAAATGAACTGAAATGATTAGGGTCAAGGGTGTTTATTTAGAGCATCCCAGCAAGGTTCAGTGGGCAACCCCTACATTTCCCCTTTCCAATAATACCCTGCTTAGTAAACTCAGTGTAGTCTACAGAAGCAGTAAAGAGAAAAAAGCCTCAGTTAGTGGCCCACAATAACCTCATTATGGGTAAAAACTCATTTACACGGGAACAACTGGAATTAACCTCTTTCTTTTAACTACTGCCATGAAGTTTAATTAATCCATCACAGCAAGTGTGCTTACAGGGTTACTTACTATTTGTGTCTCCGTTTATGCAGCCCGAGTGCAGCTCTGGCTCTGTTGAATTAGACGAGGTGTGTGACCGAGCATCGAGCGTAGCCAGAGACTGGAGCATGCTCAGCAGACTGTTGGAGGTCGGGAACTGCAGGTATTTCTCTGGGACATAGCCCACCTGACCTGCCTTATTGCGTGCCTGAGAAACAAACAAACAAAAAAAATCAACAACAAAAGAAACCACAAAAGCACGTCAGTACAGACAGTAGCACAACAGAGCTGATCAAATTATTCAACTGGCAAATAAAAATGTGATACACATCTACAGCACGTGACTGCAATTGGGTACCTTAACCCAGTCCTCCATGTCTCCATCCTCAATGACCTCCAACATCTCCTGTTCATCGATAGTTAACTCGTCTGGTTGGGAGGCCTGAGGAAGAGACATAGCGGGAGTTAAAGAAAGAAAAACAGAGAAAGTGGGAAGGAGAGTATGAAAGCAGCAGAGGTTAGCAGATGGGAAAGGATAGAAAAAGGGAGTAGCCAGACTTTATAAACCAAACACTTCGCTATTAATGATTAATTAATGAGGTATTTAAATGGCGTACATGTGTCAACAATAATACTGTGTGCTGTAGGTTTTTCCCTTCTAGTAGGCAGACATTTGATGCTGTGTGAATGCAGGTGTGTGTGACCCTGTAACTGTAGAAAGTAACCCTGTGTGCATGCTGCTTCACACCTTGTATGAATACAGGACTTTGCAGGTTAGCGGGTAGTTGCGGAGGGTCCCCGAAGGGCTGGAGCTGCTGTCGTCAAAAACCTCCATATTCTCCTCACACTCCTCACCCTCTTCACGCTCCAGGTCCACTGTGCCCTTTAACACACAAACAGATCCACAATGAAAACCTCTGATAAGTGCAAGGACAAACAAGAAAAGCTCCACTCACCTTTAAAGCTAATGATTAAAACCCACTCCTATATTCAAGATCAAAAACACAACAACAGCTGTTTAAATGCAAAACATTTAACATATTTTACATGATACCAGACAGTAAAATGCTCAATATATTTATAATTTCTTTCATGTTTAGCTAAATTATCAATTTAAACCAGTTAAAAAAAAGTCAAAGTGCTCAGGACTCCCACTGTCCAAGTGACGCCTAGTTAGGTATACTGTTATCTGTTTATTTCTACTACTTCTCACTAACCTCGCTGGTCCCCAGCTGTTATGATCCCAGCTTCTATTCTCACGTTCTACTATGCGTTGGATAACCAGCTGCAAGACTTGTCTATTTGGCACCTGTAGTATTTCTGTAGAGATAGTTCCTTACCTTTCTGTCTCTCCTTCCTGTCTGAGTTTCTCTATCCTACTCAGTGTGTATACTGTAGCTTTTTTGACACAGGTGTACCAGGACTAACCTTTCAAATGAGCCAGCCACTCCCTCTTTTGTTCCATGTGAATTTCACTGGCTTATAGGGAAGTCATGTGATACAGCTGGTAGAAAGATCTATCACACACAGAAGGCTGACCTGACCAGTAACAATAGATGGGGAGAGAAAAATACATATGTGTGTGTGTGTGTGTGCGTGTGTGTGAGTGCGTTCTCAGTTCATTCTGTTTAGTCATCAGATTTCTGTTGACACAGTAAACTCTATAACGGTACACAACAAAACACGTATGTGTTTTGTACTTTAGTTAATCTCCAAAGTTTGACATATGATGCTGTAATAAAAAAAAGACACTGTTATCATAACTATCTGAGGGAATGGGTAAAAAAATAGGGAAATGTTTGCTGGCCTGTGTTGGAAAAACACAGTATATGACACACTGTGGCATGTTTTTGCACCTTGACATGGGGTGTGTCATTAACACTATTCTTTTTAGGAGGAAGGCTTTCTGTATTTATCCACTTGGTAACATGTCACCAAAAGCTTTTAATGTGTTTTCTTTTTATTTGAAAGCTCTTTTATTTTATATTTATCCAGTGTAATTTGGTCGTGTATTTTGTATCAAGAGCCTAAAAACTTCTGTAAACACGTCATTTATTTTTGCTGTACAAAGAGACTGGATCTAATGCTCTGATATTTACCTGATATTAATCTGTACTGGAAAATTGTCATCCCGTTACTTTCAGGAAATGGCTGCTAAGTATTTTGGATAATGTCCCTCCTACATTTTCTTCCTGAGGATGCATGGCTGCAATCTTGAGGTGTTTTTGGTCATTTTTCCTGCTGACCTGAGCTGACCTCAGGGAGATGATTCGAATCAAAACACTGCTTTTGTTAAAAAATAATGTACAGACCTCTCCTCCTCCTTTTTTTGTTTGCCTGAATGTGAGCATACTTGCTCTTTTTTTCCCTAGAAGAAATATAAACATGGATTTATGCTTGTACTTACTTTAAAACTGTTATCTGCATAATACACACGTTACATCTGTCAGCTGATATGTAAAATGTGATGTGATGTGATGCTGTATATTGGTCAGCCATGATTTCTAAAATAAAATAACAATATGATTTACCATATAAATATGTACTGACTATAATTAGCTTGGTAAACACACAGTAATAGTAAAACTGACGGGATTGGCTTTAATTTCTGCTGTTTTGTCCTGCTAACGCACGAAAAAGTGAGATCAAAGGAACATTGGCGTTGTTAAAATTAATCTTGAGGGGCATGTACATGTGCACACCAACATTCATGGCAATCCATTCAGTAGTTTGGATACACTTCCCTAAAAACCAAGCGATCCTAAGTATTGTAAAGAGAAGGTGATTTCAAGCACAGCCATGTAGAACCTACAGTGTGGAGGCTTCATTCAGGGCCACATTTCTTTAGTGGCTGTTTGTTTGTTGGTTCACATTAAGCTTATCCTCTTTGTTGATTTAAGAATATGCTGCTTAGTCCAGAGACCAGTTCCTTTTAATCCCTGAAGTAAAATGGCCAGCATGTATTCCAGTAATAACCCCATAAAGTACCACAAAATATACATCTCAGTATATGTATCAATACAGCGGAGACGCAGGCCAGCGCAAGATTTTACTGTTCCTGGAGGTAATAACTGCAAAAGTGATATTGTAATGAAGGCAGTGGCTGTCTGAGAGGCCCGAGGTTTTTAAGGCTTGCAGTATTTCATTCAGATTAATAAACCTGAGTGGGATGAAGAAACGGCCGAGGAGAGAGCCTGCTCCCTGCTCTCATTGTGTTTCGGTCACCTCCTGTGCAGATTATTACTCGCAGTACATCAATCCTTTGTTCTTTCTTTGTTATCGGTCACTTCTGACTTCTCCACAATCAGCAAACTGCTGTTTGCAATCCTGCCTAAATTCTTCCTTCCCTTCTCTTACAGTCTCTTTTTCTTGCACCCTGTTAATAACAATGTCCCAGCTTTCTTTGTTGCTGTCAGTCTCCCCAGGCTCTCCAAATAAAATCTATGTCAGATGAACTGCTGTCATATGCCTGAATACTCAATGTGCCTCCTGGTCTGTTCTTTTAATGACATCTAAACCATACTGAGTTTTCAGCAAGCGCCTACAACAGACAAACCTTGCAAATAGGGCAAGACAAGTTTTAAAATGCAGTCAAGAGAAGATAAATATTGTTCAAAATTTTAACCCTCCCTGACTATTTTTAGTATAAAAATCTTTTGAGAGATACACTCACTGGACACTATTAGGCACATCTTGCTTGTGTGTTTTTTCCCTTTTGCCTTCAGAACTGCTTTAATTCTTCATTGCATAGATTCAACAAGGTGATTCCAGCAGCTTGTTGAATTAATCAGAGATTTGGGTCCATATTGACATGATAGCATCACAAAGTTGACACAGGTTTGTCTGCCATGGCATATCTGTGGCATTTAAATGATGCTCAGTTGGTACTAAAGGGATCAGGTGACAAGAAAATATCTCCCACACCATCACCAGCAGCCAGCAAGGATTCATGCTTTTATGCTGTGTACACCAAATTCTGACCGAATACTATCCGAATGCTGCAGCAGAAATCATTACTCATCACACCAGCAACGTTTTTCCAATTTTCTTTTTGTCCAATTCTGGTGAGCTTGTGCAGTCTCCTCCTGCTATAGCCAGTCTGCTTTAAATCATGATCTATGATTAGAGATGCTCTTCTGCATACCTTGACTGTAATGATTGATCATCTGAGTTTGTGTCAAAGTCCCAGTAGATCAGCAGCTTCTGAAATGCTTAGACCACATTCACTTAAATCAGCCTCCTTCCTCATACTGATCCTCAGTTTGAACTTCAGCGGGTCATCTTAACAAGATCTACATGCCGAAATGAGTTGATGCCATGTGATTGGCTCATTACAAATTTGTTTTGACCTTGAGGTTCGTGATCAAATCTTGAGGAGACTCAGTGTGTGGGTGACCATGCGACATCTTATATGTCTTGCAGTATACAGTCACATTACAGCAACTTACTGGCTTTTTTCACCCCCACCTTTCTCACCTCCAATGCCTCTGCTCTGACACTACTTTCTCCTCATCTCTCCTCTTCTCCTTTACCTCATACCCCTCCTCTTCTTCTTCTTCTTCTTTTTTTTTTTTTTTTTTTCTCCTTTTTTTCTTTT
>VUQG01023506.1:33529-90136 GCA_015106755.1 Etia nguti
CCCCCCCCTTTTTTTTCTTCTTCTTTTTTTTTTTTTTTTTTACAGCCAATTAACTTTTCTCATTCTTCAGTACTTGTCTCTCTGCTGCTGCCTCTTTCACTCTTTAACTGCCTCTTTCATTCCTTTTCCATTTATCTCTTCTCTCTCTCCATTTTCTCTCTGTCTTAAGTTCAGTGTCTCTCTCTCTCTCTTTTTCTATCTAGCGTTAGCTGCAAGCTGCAATATCACATGAGCAGAATGTCAAGTGCTTCCAATAAAGCAGACTGGCTATGTTTAGTCTTGTTGACAGACAGACAGACACACGTCTCCTCACAAAGCCCCATGTGGGATCACTCTACTAGTGATTGGCACACTTGCCTCCCTGTAAAGCTAATGCAGAGAAGACAACTCACATACGAATGCACAAACATAATTATGCACAAATATCCCTACACATAAGAACACAGCATGTAAGGCTGAATTATAGACTGTGCATAATTTTTTGGATTATATATGGCGCTTTTATATTAATAACAAAATACCTCTGTGATAAAAGCTGTATTTCTAAAGTGTCTAACATTTTTAGAGTGGAGTTCTGCACAGAGCATGAAAAAATTGGGACCCATTAGGACATTCATACAGTATGCATACACATTCAAAATCATGATGAGGTGATACACAAAAGACGTCATATCTGTCTACTGTATCATTAAAGCTAAGGGCTGTGAAATAAAGTTAAGTGAGAACTACATCAGTATTCCACTGAGGAAGTGGGGCGTTTTAAGAGTCTTTAACTGGTGTGATAGATGATTAGGCAGCAGGGCCAAGGTCAATTATTTATCAATTTACATCTTTCAGAAAGTAATTTGTCAGGAGAACTACTCTGGTTGGGAGATTTTCACTGATAATGAAACCATAAAGAATGAGAAGTCATGAGCCCGTGTGTTAAAAGTTTAACATTTCATTTTTGAATGTGCTGAATTGACTGCCCTGTTTGTGTAGTGGTTGAAGAATTTACTGAGAGACATTTGGGAAACCAAAAGATCATATACAGTTCACTGATGTGATGGTGTTCATTTTAGTGGGTACAGCAGGCCAGTGTCCATGCAACAAAAAGAGTTACAAAAGTCCTGTGCAAAAGTCTTGAGCCATTTCTTTATATTTTGCTTACAAGGAGCCAGAAATTCTTGTAACGTTTTAAAGTGGTCTTGAGCTATATTTCTCCAGGCTTTCAAACACCTTGAAATAGTAACAAGGTGATTCCCAAAGAGCTATTAGCTGAAAGCCTGGCATAACTCAGCATGGCGTGCAGTGTGTCCATAAAAAAATGAGCAAACTGGACAGGTGGAAGACAAGAGAAGAAATGGCAGGTCGGAAAAAAGTATCTACAGCAGATGAACAGTATCTGAAAGTCGTGTCCTTATAAATAGGAAAAAATCCAGCAAAGGTCTGACACAAGACGTTAGAGATGCATCTGACCCTTTAGCTGATCCACTCACTGAAACCTCATCGGAAATGCTCTCCGTGGAAGGGTGGCTGTCAAGAAGCATTTCTTTATGAAAAGAAAGACTGAGGTACGTCAAATTACACGAGAACCCGGCTGAAAATCAGTGGCAACTGGTCTGATAGAGCAATACATCCAAATGTTTAAACTTCATGTCCAAATTGTTGTTCATATGTTGATGGAGATCAAAAGAAAGGTTCAACAGTGAGTGTCTACAACCATCTGTAAAACATGGTGAAGGCTCTGTCATGGTTTGCATTTCAGCAAGTGGTGAACAGATAGTGATCCACCATGTATACCACCTAAAAACTGTCTGATTGTCAGTGGCTTCATATTTCAGCGTGAGAATGATCTCAAACGCACTGCTAATAAAGTGAGATACATACATGAAAAGAAGAACACACAATGCAACACTATCAGTTTTGGACTGATCTCCCCAGAAACCAGACCTCAACATTATTCAATCAGTGTGGGATCATCTTGACAGAGCAGAACAGAAGGGCATCCAACATCCAAAGATGTTGGATGTTATGAAGAGTACCTAAAGAAAAAGGAAAAAAAGTCATCTCTCAAAGAGAGATTCAGGCTGTGCTGAAAAATAAAGATGATAATAGGCATGTTTCAATAAATTGCTGCACCTATTTTCCATTTTCCTACAAAATACAAAGCAATGAGGGGTGGCTCAAGACTTTTGCACAGTACTGTACACATGGTTTCATGGTCAAAATCACTTTTTGCTTGTTTAGGATTCAGCTGTAGATGCATTTAGTTTGAAGTATATTTCTCACATATCAGGTTTAGCAACCCAAACTAACCAAGTTGTTTAGTTAGCGCTAGACTTAATCAGCTCATACATATGATCACATCCATTTTAAAAAGCCTAAGACTCCAACAGCCAAAGCACTAAACATCCAGTAGGTGGGCACATCCATCTTTGTTATAGAGTTTGTTATTTACCCTGTAGGTGTAGGAATTGCATTTTCTAGCCAAGTGAGAACAGATATTGCCAGCTGGTAGTAACATTAGGACCCATGTTTCATTTAAAAATACTTTCAATATATACATTTTCAATATTTTGTCCTAATTTTGTCCAGTCATAGACAATTTTAATTGTTCTGGCTTGGCAGAAAAAAGCTGTAATGCAGGTGTAGTGAGGGGCTGTGTCTCACCGACAGTGAGGGGTCGTGGGAAGTGTAGCTGGCCCAGCGTTCATTCTCCAGCTCCTCCATCACCTACAGCATGCACGGAGAGAGTCAGGGGCTTATACACATATTTAAAACAGGTAGACACATACACACAAAATATACAAACAACAACAACAAAAAATGTGCACAAAGATATCAGTGCAAACACAACCATACTCATATCAAATGAATCTTCACACAGGTCAGGGACATGCACACAGCATACCTGCATGCTTTCCCAACACTCACTGACAATACACACCTGGTTCATGGCGCTCTTTAGCCAGGTATCCACGGCAACCCCAACTTGGCGTAGAAGGTCCAGCCGAGCTTCAGCTTTCAACTTTATTGTCTTTGGAGAGCAGAGAGGTTAGGATTGTTAAAAAAGCACATGTACCAAGGCTGCAAAGTCCCATATCCATCTTTAAAATAAAAGAGGATATAAAACATTATAGCACTGACTGATTATTAGCAAACATTTCCATATGCTCCAACTACCTACATAAACAATGGGTTTGCTCTTAAGGGATTACTGGAATGCAGGGTCCTAAAGAGAAAGATGGAAATTAAAAAGAGGCTGTATGCTAGAGGAAACATAAGGAGCTCTTTCTACTTGTGTCGCATCTCTCATTTTGACATCTTGACAGCTGCACGAGTTCCGTTCAACGCGAACTGAATTTTCACCCCAAAATGTGTAAAAACTGGGTTACACAGTCTCCTAAGCAGCAAATCATCAAAACTTGCTGTCCTCTAATGAGACAAGATGATGATGCTATATCCACCAGTAGGGGAACCCCTGAGATTTACATTGAAGCTCTCTCGCATCAGCTCGCTCTCATCTCTAATCCTGTCTCCTTTTCCTTCTGTCTCTCATTGTTTTCATCAATTTTCCCTTTTCGTACCTGCTTCTTTCCTTTCTCACCAGTGCTGACAGAGCAGACTGATAGCTGATAGCTCCATCCCACAGAGGCACGGAGTAAGACAGAAAGACACGCTGTCAAGAAAGACTAGCACACTTTGATCAATAAAGGCCTGAGCCACTTCATGCGCCTCAGTTTTTTCCTTAGCAGCACTTAACAAACACCAACCTTGGCTATTGTGCTAAATCATAAACATACCAGACTGAAAAGGGGAAAAAAGTTACAAATAATGGCCATTACACTGCTAGCAATTGTTCCTTAAGGAAAGCTACAGCACTAAATCATTAATGAAAGTCAATATGAAGCACAGCCAATGGTGTGAGTGCAAATCACTTGCGGATAGACTGCACACAGTCAGGCAGACAGAGCATCTATAATCAATACAAGCAAAACTGAAAGAAATAGAAAAATAGATGGAGGATAGATAGAAAACTTGCAGGGAAAACCAGGGCATCAGTAGCTTAGCAGATCACCCGGATCACAATCCATCACAATAAAAAGCCCATTAAAGTCCATAAAATGACAAATGTCACCTTGACCTTGAGCACAATTTGGGTGGAGACTCGGCTGATCATTGTGTGCAAGTTCCACTAAAGTCTGATCAATACCTGAGGAGAAGTAGCGATTTTTGTGAATTGTGGATGAACAGACAGACACCTCGCTGTGACATGAGCTCATTAGTACTCTGGCCAGCAGAACTAAACGTCAGCAGTCCAGCTGTAAATCAATTATTGATTTATGATTGAATTATTCAGAATTCTGGGTTCACCTCTTGTACAAAGACCTCTATGGAAGTCAAACTGTGTTATACAAAAGGTGCTACAAACAAGCATCTAAACACATAACAGGAGCTATGCTGATAAAAGCAATAACATGTGGTATGTGAGCTCCATATGATAGATAAACTGCAAAGAAGAGTTATTTAAATGTCACTATAAAAGGGCACGGTGGGACCACAGCAGGCAATTACTCCCTATATGTACTGTAAGGTTTTCAAAGTACGTTGTGTCTGCTCATTTCATATAAGTGCCACTGTAGGAGCTGTGTTTTTTTTATATTGGATACAAGACAAGCCCTGTAAAACACAAGAACACAGACTCATGTCTGTGTCTATGTCCTATTTTCCAATTGTGCCCACATGTCAATACAAAATACAATAAAGTGTGTAGAAAAATACGAGTCGATCCTCCCAGTCAATTTTCCAACTCTTGTTAGATTTGCTTGCTTGTAGTGAAATATTTCTGAGAGCGCAACCAGCAAAAATGCCCATAATCGTTTATTTTAAATAAAAGAATTTTAGATTTCGGATTAAACTTACACTTCAAAACAGAAAAGAGCTGTTAGCTTTAAAGTTTAGGTTTTTTCGTTAAGAAAAATTGGAGAAAATCGGAATCTGTCCGAATGACTATATACAATATATATCTCCTACAGCATATGCAATACAACGGCCATGTGCCTCTCTCTGACAAATCAATGAGATCAAAAGTGTTCCCTTCATCCCAGTGCTGTGTTTTCTCCTGATATCTGATCTTGGGAACATGTCGTTTTATTAATTAGCTTCAGTAAGCACATTACGGGCTAGCCTGGGGCTGAGTGTCATCATATATCATTTATAAAAGAATATATAACACATTTAATTGTATATTATGAACATTTTCACTTGTCTTTTATCATAGCAAGAATCACTCATATCACTTAGTTATGCTGTTACGTCTTGTTATGGTAATAACTGTCAAGCAGTTTCAGAGAAAGACACAAACAGCCTCATCTGTAGATCACAGAATACATAACTCTTCCCTTTCTGTCAGTATTTATTGATTCCACTAAAGACAAATTGGATTTCTGTAGAGACTGAAGGGCGCAGGCTATAACTAAACACTGAAAAATAAATACAAAGCTATTAAAAATGTGAGATGTTTCATTTTGTATACTTTTTTGTGACTATCATAAAAAACAAACAAACAAAAAAACTCTGCCTTGCTTTTTCCCATCATGTCCAAACACCTAAAATGCATAATCCTGTCAATATAAACCTCCAAGCCTCCCTTGGCTTTTCATATCATAATATTTATTAAAATATTTAGCTAAAATTATGGGCCAACCAATTTACATATATGGTTTTTGCTTCCCGTTCATCATAAAAAATGCTCATAGAAAACTGTGCAAAAGAACAAAAAGACAGGAAACTTGCTGAAATTACTCGTACTTCAGCCTTTACATTAAAATTAGAAGCAACTGTAATATTTTATCTCAAATTCACAACTTGTATCTTCCACAAAGTTTCACCAGCAATTTTATATTCAATAAACATTTTAACAGTTGTTGTTTTGACTCCAAACACTGGCTTTAAACCACAGTTTTAACTACAGTAAATAATAACAGTCTTGATTACTGACTGATTGTAATCTTGCATGCTTAAGCAGGCATAGCAGACAGTCTGCTTGTTATGATATGACGTATAGACTGCTTAGCCAGCAAAACACAAATACTTCAGAAATGCAGCGCTTAAATATTTAAGGGAACAAGTGATCATCACAGAAAAACAGAAGTTACAAAGCTAATGACATTTAGACAATAACGACTTGTAAACACTGATGTTTTGTTTTTTTTCTTGTTTTTTTCTTGTTTTGTGCTTCTTTGGGTGTGAGGTTGTTTTGAGTGTTTAATTTTTAATGTGATATTTTGTGATCTTCTGCATGTAACCTGCTAAGGGACTGCAGATGTAAATTAGCTTTAAGCTAACTCTGGTACAATATTTCAAATGGCAACATGCTCCCTTTTTAAATACAGTAAAATAAATATTAAAAACTATTCCTGGATGCCTGCCAATGGCAGTAAACAGTGAGGATGTGATTCCTCGCGCTCTGCACAGGTGGAGTTCTTATAAAAACAAAGTCACATGCATGCTGTGTAGGTTACCTGCACGTCATGCATCTGATCTCTAAGAATCTTCTCGCACTGAGACATTACGAGTGGCCAGAATGACTGGCAGTCATCCAGAAATTCACAGAACCACAGTTACCTTTGCAACGTCTGTACTGTTTCATTCCAATTCGCAGTAAACAGTGTGGATTACTTATCACAGCAGTCTCACAATGATCACCTTACTGTTAGTTACTGTCAGCCAACGGCACTACAGCTGAAGCTAGCATGGGCCCCGAGGCCACATTAAGCCATTAGAGCCTAGCAAATGTGCAAGACGCTGCCCAGGATGCCCCTGCATAGATTTCACCTAGTGGAACACCTCATGTGGCCGTACCCCTGGCACAGTGAAAACTAACATCTGAAGGGACAGGTGCACCTGTTACTTCGTACACCCGTTTTACTGTGTCAACAACTCAGTGGGAAAATCCCTGCTTGGACAGAGCTTTTCCCGTGTTCTTCTTATTATAACAAATCAAGAACTGCTCTAAGTCTCTAAAGCTCTGTTTCCCTAATGTATAGACACAAAAAAAATGCACTGGACATCCTGCTGTTCCCAATCTGATCGAAAGGGGGAGGGTCGCATGCCTGAAGTTCTATGGCTTCATTAGTATGGCTGGATGACAAGATCTTGGGTAGAACAGCCACATTTGGCCACAGCATTACTCCAGAGCCATCCGGTTTCCAACGTAAAAGTACAGGCTTGAAAGAGAGTACATGGAGCTCGCTAACTGTTGTAGCTGCTAAAAGAAAAGCAGTCTTTAATAACTTCTCCATCATGGATATTCCTGCTCAATAGGTGCCGTGCCCAGGTCCTGCAAGCCATTTCACTATAGGGGACAGCAGCCTCCTTGCACCATGTGGAAACTGCATTATCCAAAAATGCGTGCCAAAGGACCAACTCTCGATATGGTCATGGTATACGGATACTGCTACCAGATGAACAGTCAGTTGGCCAGGCTTCAGAGGTTGCTGGTAGCATGTCTAGCAGCTTCAGCCATGTTTAATTAGTCACTGAGCCCTGAGCCCTGAGCTGAAAGGACTGGAGCAGAGCCTGAATTCCAGTCCCTCTCGAGTTGACCGTCCCATCATGGATGCAGAATCCAGGGACAACTTGACGAAGTTGGTCTGCTGTGATGAACGTAGGGAGCTTTTTTCCCAAATGACCGACATCCCCCAAGGCCTCAAGGTGGTTAACTGGATTGATACCTGTTCACCCTTGTTGAACGATGAGACGCATATAAGCCAAAGATCAAGGTAAGGTAGGATCTTTATCCCTGACAGGCTTAATAATCTCAGAGCTGAACTCATGCAGCTTGTAAAAATGCGAGAGGAGAGGGAGAGGTCTAAGGGGAAGACGGTAAACTGATACACCAGTCCCCGAAAGGCGAAACACAGAAATGACAGACAAATTGACATTTGTATACCTGGTTGCACTACTGGCTGCTGAAAAGGCAGCCTGTAACCCTGAGGTGTTTTCAAAACCCATGTATCCTGTGACTTAACTGCTCAGCAGTCCAGCTGCTGTTGCAAAATCTGCCCAGTGCCAGCCCCAAGCCATGGGGCCTATTTTGTTGTTTGTCGTGTTGACTGTAGAGGGGGGATAAGGGGTTGTCTAATTGTTGCCTCTCTAGCACACCTGTTGTCATTTACCTGCACCGGTTTATGCTTCCTATCCTGACACACTGATATGAAGTCTGAAGTCTAACCAACTTGCAGTTATACTTTGATGACTAAGTGTTCCCTTAATATTTTTGGGTAGTGTAAATAACGCATAGGCCTGGCTTGGCTTTGTGATTGATATTGCTACTGGAAGAGGCTTGATGGGAGGAAGATGGAGCTAATTCACAGATAATACAGATAATGCTCCCATCAATAATACAAAAAATACAGATAATGTTCCCATCAAACCTACATAATGTCTTTTGTCCTGCTTTCACTCCCTTTATAAATCTGTGATAAGAGGTCTGCGATAAAGCCATTAGTATCAAAGAGCTCATAAAATATTCATCATCTTAGTCAAGGTAATTCTGGCCTAGAAGAGGAATTAAAGGGAAGCGCGAGAGAAAGAGAGAGGATGGAGCACGGAAAAACAGGTGACATGATCACATGTTTGCACTTTGCTATGAAAAGATTCTCTAATTATTTTGAGGGAAGTGAAATCACAAGCTACTGATAGTTGCTAAATTATTCAAATGCATGACGACAGAGCAAATGTTTTTAAACTTGACAGCAGAGGGTGCCAAATATGCAAAAGCCTGATAACAAAGGTAGCGTGGAGCCAAAGAGGAAGTTAGATAGAGAATGAGCCAAATGCAATGAAGCTGAAAAGCAGAATGAATAGAAATATAGACTTCTGGAAGCGAACAGAGAGGATTACGCTGAGAAGGATAGCACACGGTGCAGTGATCTCATTCAGTGTTGACGGATTCAATCTGTGGGAATCGATGTGCAATCAATAAGTATCTGGCTAGGGTGTGTAGAGGGAAAAGAGTGGGAGGATGGAAACAGAAAGAGGCACATGTGGATTGAAAGACTGAGGAGAAAGTGATCTAAGAAACAATAAAAATATGTGATCATCTGATCTATATCAACATTTTCATTATAATATAATCAAATAATCTAAAACATTACAGCTCAAATGTTTTAAACCTACAACGCAGTCATACCTACATGCAGTAACAGTGGGATATTAAGAGAAATGTAACTGTAAGCTACTACATGCATCTAGGAGTAACTGGGTTTTTTGGATTTGTGTAGGTGAATAACATAAATGATCCGTCACATCTTATGCTGGCAACAGCGTGACGATAACTCGTGGGCCAAGATTGTTAAAATATACCCTGCTACATCAAAGAGGCTGTGCAGAGTGAGCGCATACTGCCAGTTTCACTCTTCATTCAATTCAAAATACATCAGCCCAAAGAGTGGGCAGCACTTCAACTCGTTTACAACGATATGCAACATTAAGTACTTCTATGTAAATGTGTACCACAGATTTCATGGTGTTTAAGAACAACAAACATTAGCCATTCATTAGAGACCTATTTAAACAATGAAAAATAAGCTTCCCGTACACAACAGTAATAATACAGAAAATAACATCTGTTTATTTTGATATCAATATCGCATCACTGTTTTTTTTTCCTTCTCTTTTTTCTTACTTCTATAAAAATAAATCTCATGTTGCTATCCAAGGCAGACTCTCTTGGAAACATTTTTTTTCCTGTTCGTTCCTTTATTTGTCAGCATTTCTGCACATACTGCAAAATGTTCTGTGACAGGCTGCTCCTTAATAAATACTCAAATAAAGGCACGCTGTATTTCCAAAGTTTGTGTTCTGAACATTTGTTGGAAAGGGATCATCTATTCATCTGTTCTCTGTATCCTTGTAGCTCCACGCGGTGCCCAAGTCTTGGCAGAATAGAACAACTGACACTCTGCATTCACCCACATTTTAATGTTTTCACTTCACCTGACCTTGCGTGCCTTTAGACTACGAGATGAAAATAAAGCACTGGGAAAGAGAGCGACATGAAGATTGGAACAAAGTGCAAACGCCATACAGACAGGGTTATATTTAAACACAGACCCTGAGACAGCAGTAAACGTTGACGATCTGAGTCACACACCTCGGCTTTGCGCATGTTTTCTTTGGTGTCTTCGATCTTCATCTCCAGATCTAATCTTCCCTGCTCTGTGGGAGGCAAGCCGTGGCTCTCACACTCCTCCAGAGACTGACAACCACACACACAAACACAGAGCATGATTAGAACAGGAACGTGTGTGCGCTTTAAAATTAACCTGATTCAAATTCACATGTTGCATTTCTAAAACGGGTACATGCAACAAATGTTTGTGAGTGTGTCTGTATGTGTGTGTGTGTGTCCCCCTCTTACTCGCTTGTAGTGAATGATATTCTTGTGCTCTCTGGCCACCCTGGTTGCCCATTTCCTGGCCTCCTTGTTCAGACTGTGCTCCTCTGTCGTCCCCGACTCCGACTCCAGCTGACGACTCTAATATCCCACACACAGCCGCACAGAGACACGCCACAGCAGCAGGCAAACACACAAAAAAACAGTGTCAAAAACAACACTCAAGGTGTGCAATGTGCATAGGCTGTTAATTAAGCTAAAGAAAGCAACATTGTTTCCATAGCAAGTAATTAATACAGTGTGTGTTGCAATGCTCTATTGTTACCCTTATGAAACAAACAGCCGCTATTAAAACCACATGTGAAACACTGTGTGTGTGTGTGTTTTCTGTGTACTACAAAGTGAGAGAAGACGAGGTGCGTGGCGACAGCACTTTCTGCATGTGACTTTATTTTGTTGCTTTTTTAAAAAATATACTACAGAAAACACGCAGGGTCAGTCGAGGAATCTGCATGGCCTTCCAATTAAACATATGACATCAATTATAACCACAAAGTTAAAATGAATCCTGAGCTCACGCACTTAACAAAGAGCTTTTCTTATTTCACATGAAAGATTTCTAATTTTTTTCTCTCTTTCTGTTCTTTGTCACTGCTTTGAAGTGGGCGGGGATTCGCTGGGAAAAGGTCATGTTGCATACTTCTGCCCATCATGCATCATTTAGCAGTATGTGAATGAAAATCTGGTGACAGCTGGGAGGTTCTTTGGCCACTCTCTATCAAATTCTGATAATAACACACCCACACTATCCAGATTAACCATGTTGGATGATCTAGTTCTTTATATTTTAATAAAGAAAAAGAACATCCTTTAATTTGATTCAATCTTCTCTAAACAATTAATGCTGATTTCACAGAAAAATATCTGAATTTTTAAAGCCAGATAAATATTTGTTACTGTTGTCCAAAAAAAATGACTCAGTAATCAAATTATACAGCTGTCTGTCATGGTCCAAAGAAACCCTGAAAAAAAGATGAACTGTTTTTGGTTACTTGTTTACAAATATGACTCTGATTTGATCTTTTCATTTCTATCTATTATAAAAATGCGTCACAGAGGGGGCTAAAAAACAAAAAGGATACTTGGCCCACTCCAGCTTCCCTCATGATAACTCAGATCGAAATCAATGCAAAATATCTTGCAAAGACTTCCATGTACAGACATTCATCGTCAGTGCTGTGTTCGCACAGACCTGAGAGGCTTGACTTCCCATAATCTGATAATAAAAGTCTGTTGGCCTCAGCTAAAGTACACAATATTCTAATTACACCTTTTCATGCACATCATCTCTATTAATTATGTGCTGATTCTGTAACAACAGGGCATAAATCTGGCTAAGTATAGGTGTGAAACCAAGTGTATTACATGGGAGATTTACAGCTTAATTACATTCAGGCACAGGAGAATTGCAGCAAGTTAAGGGAGAGGACAGGAAACTAGATTAGAACAGTGGCTCTAATATGACATGTCACGAACCTGCATCTCGATACTTTCCTTAAATTAGAATTTCAGGTAGTCTGCCAGCATCTACAGTTATGTGAAATAGAAAGGACACCCTTTAAGGTTTTATCTATCAGGACATAATAAAAAAAATCATCTGATCCTTTCCAGGTCTTAAATACAACCTCAGATGAAATACAAAACATGCCGAACGACGGAACATTATTTATTTAACAAAAACTAAACCGAAAATGCAGAAACAGTGTGAAAACTGAGTACACCCCTACTGCTTCCACAGGAATTACGAGGGTAAGTAACAGCCAGGAGCTCCTAATCAAACGCAAATTATTATCTGATCATCAGCAAATGTGAGCACATCTATAAAAGCGGAAGTTTTGTCACTCTGCTGGTGTGTGTAACACGATGCCAAGGAGGACAACAGCAGCAATGATCCTCAAAAAGCAATACTTGCTCCCCATCTCTCTGAGAACGTGTATATGGCCACTTTCAAACAATTTCAGTTCCATTATTCTACAGCGAAAAAGATTATTCACAACTGGAAAAGATTCAAGATAGTTCAATCAGCTAGACTTCAAAGAGTGAATGTCCTAGCAAATTCACACCGAGGTCGGACCGTGCAATGCTCAAAGTAACTGCAAAAAAAATTAAGAGCTACATCTCAGATACTACAGACCTCAGTTAGCATGTTAAATGTTAAAGTTCATGACAGTACAATAATAAAACTGAACAAATATAACTTTGGAAGGGTTGCCAGGAAAAAGTTCCTTCTCTCTAAAAACAACATGTTAGCACAGCTTGGGTTTGCAAAGCTGCATCTGAACAACCCACAAGACTTCTGGGACAAAGACCAAAGTGGTGATGCTTGGCCATAATGCACACCAAGCATGAAACCAAACACAGCATAACAGCACAAACCTCATACCCACTGTCCACCACAATGGTGAAGGAGTGAGGATTTGGGCTTGTGTTGTAGCCACAGGACCTGGGCACCTTGCAGGCATTTAGTCAATAATGAATTCCTCTGCATACCAAAGTGCTCTAGAGTCAAATCTGAGCCCATCTGTCTAGTAGCTTATTACATTTGTCTGAAATGCGGCCATGCAACAGGACAGTGATCCCAAATCCTAAGAGACCTGTGCATAAGCAAATACCTGCTAACTTCAAAGTTCCTCCACAGTGATAGGAGAGACTGATAAATGTCATACAGAAAATGATTACTTCAAGTTATTGCTGAATAAGGTGGGTCTACAAGCTGATGAGGGGGTATCCAAGGCAGTATCAGGGGGAGTACTCATCTGAGGTTGTATTTAAATAATTTTAGAACCCAGTAAGGATCAGATGATTTATTATGATGTCATACATTACATCGTTGAAATAAAAAAAGATCCACTCCTTTTCACATGACTGTTCATACTGCAGATAAAATGTGAATTCTAGTGCTTGTGTGAGTCATGTGACTTTCTGTATCAGTTTTGTATCTTTCTGATGCGCACTGCTTATCTCGTTACACCCAAATAGATCAATCAACCTGCAGTCTAAATATCTTTATGGACAAAGGTGAAATATTATTTTATTTAATCATTTCATAAATTGGAAAAGAGCAACATTAGCAAAGACTGTAGGTGTCATAATAGGCACAATTATAGACAACTGACCTGATATGTAAGGGAAAATGGTGTCATCATCAAAATCTAAACCTTTCTCAGACTTAAAGAAGTAGACATATCATTTAGATACAGTTTTATTGCAGGTTATTCACTCATTCTAAACACATTTCTGGTCTTTGACACATATTATTATAAGAAACAAATGTCAGAAAAGGTCTACGACGTCATGATTTAATGCATTTGCACAAGTTATTCTCTGAATAAGGCTCTCGCTCTCGTTCTACAGTTTTTAGAAACATATCGCTATCTTAACTAATAAAATTCATCATGCTGAACAGCACATGTATCACAAATTAGCCAAGGCAGCAGTATTTCTATTTGAAGGGTTTTAATGGAGTTTTAAAGCAGTGGGTGCCTAAGACTCCAGTGTGTCTGCTCAACTTGCATTAGAGCGGTGCATTCAGACCGCAGCAAATACCTGCCTATGATTATGCTTTTTTATGCACGTTAAAAGTGAAAGAATAAAATGAATTCTCCTAAAATAGCACAGAGAAAATGTGTGTGTACAACTACAGAGCTGCTTGTAATCCACAATATGATGTCTACATTCTCAACATGTAACTTTAATGCAGTGTTAGCTTTAGTATTATCTCATATTTTATGTTTTATGGGCTTATCTTACACATGCAGACACGAAGAATTGCCCTTACACACTAATCAACATGTAAGATGTAAGTAGCATGATTTTGCTTCGTTGGAAAGAGTGAATGGAGAATCTAATAAAGGAAATATGGACACACAAACAACAAAAAGAAAAACAAATTAATTACGGAGGTGCTCATTCAGTCTCCAGTGATTACATCTTGAACCCATAACAAATTTGTAAAGGCAAATTACACTAAACTATGACACATCAGCTTTCAGGATGTTGATGACAGTGTGGTGATATTTTAAAAGATGACATAGGTTACGGCACCACATGAGTCATGACAGTGGTCATGAGAAGCCAAAGCCATGAAAGGTATTCAGCTATCGTGCAAGTGTGCCTTCATTGCTTGATTATGATGAAGCAACTAGAACATAAACATAAGGAACTTCCTGTAATGGCTGAACTGTCCCAGTGTAGTTAGCTGCCGTTACGAGGTTTATGGCAGGTAGAATAGTTGTAACAATCAGATGAATTGTGGCCTTTTTAGATATTAAACAAGAAAAATTCATCAGCTACTGCTCTAAACTCTGGTTTGATTATTCTATTGGTGCAAAAATGCAAAGTTGCATTAAACAGATAAAATCTTGACAAGTAATTCAGAAACTCCCACATATTTGTCATGTTTATTTTTATTTCTCACGCCAACTATGTGGATGATGTCATAATCCTATCTGCAGCCACTTGTGTGGTTATCCCAGAGTGTCTCACGGTCTTGTTACGGTGACAGATGGACATAAAAAATCTGGCAATGAAAGTTCTTTAACCTCTGCTATATTTCAGTAAAAGGAGAAAATCTAACCTAAAAGAAAACAACCCATACACTATTGTTTTATTGTCTGTGGTTAAAGTGCTGACTGCTGTAGGCCAAGATCAACAACCTCCTCCCTAAGCCACAAAGCTGAGAGCCATATAAAAACAGATCATTTATAAAGCGCAATGATGTGTTAATGACTATTAACAAGACATGATTCTTTTCCAGTAATAACAAAAGAGCTCTGGGTTTTATCACTACATAGTGTGCTGTCAGATTTGAGCCCATCCTCAGCTGCTTTTCTCAGTTATTCCCAACACACAATAATATTTTGCTCACCCTCACCGCCATGCTGTATGAAAAGTGTTTGTGCTCCAACTGGTTGGAGCACAATTTCTGTTTAAAAAGAGGGATAGGCCCACACTGCTCTCCAAGATACTTGGAATATAAAGGTTATTCTAGCTGACTAACTGTCTGCCTGTCAATCAGAGTTAGATCACAGAAGAAGTCCCTGCCAAACAGAGCATGTCATACTTGGGCGTCTAGTTCAGCAAAGTTTAATTTAATGTGTGTTAACATTGATTTGTCATGTCAGTGAGTCGAAAAAGTGTCAACTCACTAACACTAAAGTTGTTTTTAAAGAAAATTAGAAGGTAAAGTATCAGCAAGCATCATAATCACAGGCAAGGAGATCAGTAGTGACAACATTCGTAAAGAGTGTGCATTGCTATGAAAAATCAAATATTTTTCTGTCATTTTTTTCTCTCAATATAACAGGTCATTCACTCATTCTGTTTCTGATCATGCGCTAGAAATATAGCAAATATAACTCAAAATGAAAGATTGCTACCAGTGAGGGCAAAGTCATTTTTGTGGGTTAAAAAGGTTTCTCTGTCGGGTGCCTTCGAACACACACTCACCAGCCACTTTATTAGGTACACCTGTTTAACTGTTTATTAACATAAATATCTAATTGACCAATCGCATGGCAACAACTAAGTCATTTAGCCATGAAGATATAGTCAAAACGACCGGCTGAAGCTCATTTGAGCATAGCATGGTTGTTGGTCCCTGACTGGCTCGTCTGAGTGTTTCAGAAACTGCTGATCTGCTGGGATTTTCCCACACCACCATCTCTAAGGTTTACAGAGAATTGTCCAAAAAAGAGAAAATATCCAGTGAGCTGCGGTTCTCTGGGAGAAAATGCCTTTTTGATGCCAGAGGTCAGGGGAGAATGGCTAGACTGCTTTAAGCTGATAGGAAGGAAACAGTAACTCAAATAACCACTTTTTACAACCAACGTATGAACTTCAAAGCAGATGGGCCGTATCAGCAGGAGAACATAACAGGTGCCACTGCTGCTCGTTATAAACAGAAAACTGAGGCTCAGACTCACCAAAATTGGACAATAGAAGTCTGGAAAAACTTGGTATGGTCGCGATTTCTGCTGTGACAGTCAGATTGTACAATTTGGTGTAAACAACATGACAGCATGGATCCATCCTGTCTTATATGAACTGTTAGTGTGGGCAATATTTTCTTGGCACACTTAGTACCAGCTGATCATTGTTTGAATTCTTCAGTCTAACTGTGTATTGTTGCTTCCAGCAGAATAACGCACCATGTCACAAAGCTCAAATAATCTCAAACTTGTTTCTTGAACAGAAATGGTGAGTTCTCTGTACGCAAATGGCCTCCACAGTCACCAGATCACAATCCAATAGAGCACTTGATGTGGTGAAACAGCAGATTCATAATCCAGCACTAGCAAGGTATAAATAATGAAGTAGCCTGCGAGTGTATGAGGTTTGAGATTTTTCCAGTGTCGTGCTGAAACATCAATCACAGCCTGAGGTGTTAAGAGTTAAACTGCATTATTAAGCTTTGTTTGGCTCATTTCTACTACAAGCTTCTTACAGTAAATGATGCAGTCAGTATAAACAGAATGTATGAATGAAGCAGATAAGCCATGGTCTGAGCAGTATGATAGGAATACTGACAACAGATAAGACTACCTGTGCCAGGGTCATTCTCATGGCACTGACGGGCGACGGCTCAATGTCCACCAACTGCTGCACCGAGCTCAGAGTCTGGCACACACACACACACACATAGACATCCAGGTATCCGCAGACCCACACACCCAAAGAGCAGCAGTGCAAGCACACAGACAGACAAACACAAGGAGCGATTAGTGGAAAAAAAGTTTAGGGAAAAATTGTTAGCAAAGCTTGAACAGGAACAGGAAGACACAAGGAAGGAAAAGAACATTGTTACAGAGAAAACTGTTAGAATCCTTGAAACAAGGCAAAAGATCAGAGGCAAGGAGAAACTGGCAGAACCCAGTGAGAGAAAGAGAAATGTAGAGAAAGGAGAGAGCACAATATGACTCAGACACAGGAGAAAAGGATACTACTCTAAAAAGGTATTAGAAACAGTGTCCAGTGAGAGCAATTTCTTTTTTTAGCAAGAAAGACTTAACAAGTCCCCGGAGAGGAGAGGAGACAGCATGATTCCCACTGCTCCATTCAGATCACACAGACCCTGATCATTTGACAACAATTTTAAATATTTGTAGCATTCAGCAACCAATTGAATTTAAATGATTAAATTAGCTTGTGTAAGGGACAAAAAAAATCCCATGCAAGAAAGATAAGTTCCCAATGGACACGCAACATCTGAACACAGAGCCGATTCATGCTTCTATCATGTTGTCAGCAGACATTAGTTAACTGGGCAACTCTATCTGAAACTGTTAGCATAAAGAAATCCCCAAAGTCTGGGAACAAAAGGCCCAAAGATATCTCAAGAGAAAAAAGGATGATCACAGCTTTGGCTCACAGATTTTTAACTTGGCAAGTCTCTCAGCCCCAGATGTTTTAATGTGACTCTCTAAATCATAAGAATTGCGGTAAATGAATTCCGTTTCATCACTCAACTTAAGGATTTAAGCAACATTTATAGACACATAAGATATTAGAGGGGACAGAAAATGCAGGATGAAAGAAAAGCCCACATGGGGCAACAAAACAGCCTGGCTGCTGTCTGTGTGTGGGAGTTTGTGCGTATGTGTATATGTATGTGTGGTTTTGAGTCAGCAAGTAAAGTGAAGTGACAGTCCTGCTGTGAACAGGTTTATGTACAAACAATCCAAGTATTAGTGACACATGAGTAATAATCCAGGAGATCTGTGTGTAGCTGTGTGAGTCTCACCGTGTCACATTCACTGGGCTGGAACTGGAAGTCGTGCGCTTTGTGAAACACCGGATTCTCTTGCATGAACAACTGCTGGTTGTACTCTTGCATTATCTGAAAGAAAGAGAGAAGGAGATCTTTAATCCAGTACATTTTGCATGCAAGTTTGGTGCTGTGTAAACCCGACGATACTGGAGTCTGCCGTACTTCATGTGTGACGAAGCTTCTGCTCCCTTCGAGGTGGCAAACGACAATTTTTTTTCCCCACTGTCACATCTGAAGCCCACAGTGGGTGAGTGTTTCATATTCATGCATAAATTTGTGGGTTCATATTTTGACTTTAGAGGGATTCATTTTTCAGTCCAAGAATAATATGGTTCAGAAGTTAAGTCAAGTTTCTGAAGACATAACATTCAAACCAAAGCTAGTGTGAGTGTAGCTTAGGATGAGACCTGAAACCAGTGAGATACTGTCCACACAGGAAGCAGCTAGAAGTGATGTGGTGACCAGGGAATCCTGAAATAAAGCGACATTCAGTCAAACGGCAACATGCAAAATAACCCCTGATAATGTGGTCGAGTCCTGAAGTTAACTTTTCTCAACTAAACCGACTAAAAGTGAGAGCACAGGATACCAGTGACTGACATAAGATGGGATAGTAAATACTAAGGGCTAGTTTACCAGTGACACCACAACCTGCTGGCAACCAACTGTCAGTAACAAAGCAAAGGTGCGAAATGTTTCCTGTGTGAATGCCTTTTAAGGGCTGGGGTCCGCCAACAACCTTTATCTGTGCTTGTTGGCTAGCTCGGTGAACAGCTAGCACGCATGTAGTGAGACAAACAGAATGATGCTGCCTTTCGCCTATCATTTTGTGAACTGAACCGGGTATCTGCTGTGAGATTGCAGAAAACATGAAGCTTCGCTGGCTATGTTTGCTAAAAACATGCCGAATGGCTAAATTTGGTGCCATTGAAGCCATGCATGAATAGTGCATAAGTTACTGCTCTAAGCTGTTCATGTGGGCTCTGAAATAACAAGTGAGAGGTCCAGAAGCTATCGTGCACAGGTGAGATAAGCACACTGGTGCTGAAACAGGTGACCAGGTGTAAGTGACAGTATATTGACAATATACAAGCCACTTTAATTTGCCTGTGAGCACATGTTGTGTTAATGAAAAACAGTCACAGTGTTGTGTCTTTCTTGCACAGTTAAAGTAGAATAGAAACCTCATCATGCCACACAAAAGGTACATTCAGCTGCTCCCTCATTCACAAGGCGTCACAACAGAAAGTAGCTCCACATGTTTGATTTGACAGATTTTTACACCAGATTCCCGTCCTGACACAAACCCGAAGGGATTCGTGTCTACTTCTGTAACAGAACTGAAGTTCTGCTTGTGAGGCGGCTGTGTAAACCACTGAACTACAGAGACACACAAAGAAATTAAATAAATAAAATAAAAATTATGCACACACTTTCACTGGGTTCCATAGAAATGTCTTATCACAGATTCAAAGAAAAAATAGAGCTTCATAGTTACAAATGAAATGAAAAAGTTGCTCTGATCATTTCACAAATAAACCCTGATAGCTTGGTTTCAGGGTCACGCTGTATTTTTGTATTGTCTGACTCACCCTGGTGGATTTGTCCAAAAGGAACTGGTAGGTGTTGTGTGTAGCCTGGGAGGCCTCAAGCTCAGTGCGACAAAGTGCCACCAGGTAGTCTTTGACGTGCTCATAGATTCTGCCGTCCAAGGCCTAGAAGACAGACAGAGAAAGAGAGGAACCAGGGGTCATACTGAAGCATGGATTAATTCAATGTAATTCCACAATCCTTAATAATAAAGCAGAAGGGAAAGGGAATCAGGAGGAGACACCAAGAAATAGACAAAAAGAACAGAATGTGAATAAGCGTCGCTAGTTTGTTGCAAACTCAAATCAAATCTTGTGTTTAGATAGTCATAAATGTACTTTGATTTTGTTACATAATCTCCATAATGCACGTCTAGGTTTTTAAAAAAATCATATTTGAGGTCCATAGTCCAGTAATTCTACTATAACTGATTGACAGCTCCCTTGCTTTTGTGTTACTTTTGTTGCATTTGTTGGGTGGGACAATTTCTTCTGTTAATGATTTTTTCTGTTATTGCATAATTCGAGGAAATTCACATTTGTAGCAGGGCTAAATCAACTGAAACTACTTCTTGTGTGGAAGGTCATTTCAAGCTTTATTTTATAGTAAGTGTCACTACAACATCAAAAACATGCAAAATACAAACAGGAAATAAAGTCAAATTGAACAGAAATAGAGGTCAGCATAGCAAAGCCCACTTCTATTACAAACAAACACGCCTCATTCACATCGCTGCCTCCCATGACGTACTGTAAAGCCGAGCTTGAAATGCAGTATATGGCATATTTTCATGGGCCATTAAAAGGGATTTTATGAATAACACTAAACTAAGAAAGGAAGAGGTGAAAAAAGTGAAGAGAAAGATGGTGAGAAAATATTAAGAGGTGAGAGGGAGGGAGAAAAGTCCCAAGAAGGCTCAAAAACACGCAGATGTTTTCATTTGACAGCTGTTAACATTAGCGTTTCTGATGCACGGATATAAAGACATTTTAATGAAGTATGCAGTCCAAGTGAACAGCCTTTCTATGGGCAGCCGGGATACTGCTGCCAAGCTGTAGGCAACGCTGCCAAACAGACAGAGAGCGGGGCTAACGGAGGGGAGGAGGAGAGGAAGAAGAGGGGAAGGGAGAGCATTTTGAAAAGGTATAAAAGGTATTAGTGGGTGAGAGCAAAAAAGAGAGACTAACTGAAAAAAATGTGTTTATGGGACACGAGTGTGTGTGTGTGAGTGAGTATGTGAGTGTGTTCTTTGGATGGTGTTCTCACAGCTGCAGAGGAAGGTGAAGGGGTTCAGATTCCAATTCAGCAAAACACAGAGAAGGCACACACACACAGACATCAGCGATCAAATGCTCAGAGACACACACACACTCCTCTGGCCAAAGTCTCAGAAATGTGCACACACTATTCTAACCAGCAGATCATTTAGGCCAAGTCTGCAGCCTCCAACTAACACCTACGTCAGTCTCCTTCTTATACAGACAAACACATTTAAAAAAAAACAACATAAAACCCACAACCCACAGCATTCACACACAACACAGCCTCAAAAACAATGGGATATTGACAAGGACATTATGTCATTAAGGGTGGGTTGTTGGCTGACTTCTCTCTAAATGTTCCCTCATCATTCTGGTCATTTCCTCCTCCCCCTTTCTTCTCTTCCTCCCCTCCTTTTTTCATCCATTTACGGTAGTGTTGAAATGAAGTGAGTCAGCTTCCAGAAAAAGCCCCGTCCGTCCCTATACCATGGCCAGTGAGTGTGTGTTTATGTGCCTGTGTTTGGGTTGAATGACTGCATCAGTTGGAACAATATGGGCAGCACAGGGGAGCAGACGGGGCAGCAGAGGTGCAAGTGCGAGGGTGTGTGTTTGTGTGTGTCAGTGTCTAGCCGGCAACTTTAAAGATGGACATTAATAACAGCATATACTGCTGACAGCAGAGGGAGACGTTGAGCAGTCGGTTCTTCCTCTGCCCTTTCACTACAGCTGTCGCACTGACAAGGACAGCAGCGCTCACCTATAAGACTTAAGTTATTACCGCAGCCTCACTACAACTCTCAGTAGAGTCAGTATTTATGAAGGGAAGGTTTGATCTAAACAAGGCTATCAATTACAAGTCTCCTCACCTATCATCCCCAGAGAAACCATTCTATTATCCTTCAGTCATCTATTTCACACTTAATCATCTTCTTTTCTCAGATGACCTAGGAAGGAAGAAAGCCGATGGATTCTTATCAATATAACTCATTTAAACTCAAACATTTCTTGGGACAACAACGATTTCTGTTGAACATGGAGATAAAGAGGCCCCAAAAGCATACAGCGTTCATGGAAAAGATTTCACGCCTTTCTCGAACTGCAGAGAGAACTCATACATTCACATGTGCTGTTATTTTCAGGTAAACACCACAAATGAATCAGCACAGGAAGGAGAGAGAGGACAGACAGCTTGCTTCCTTCTAGCAATGTCCCTCATTCTCTGTGTGTGTTTTCATGCGCATATTTGTGTATGTGCATATTTCCCTGCAGTCCTGTCCTTCTGTCACAAGAAGCTAAGGATCTATTATTCAGAATGGCCTCGTAGTATAGATGCTCACGCATGCCTAAGGCAGAGCATGCGAGAGTGAGAAGAGAAGACGGAGACAGAAGAAGGAAAATGGGAGAAGAAATAGACAAGGATTCAAAAGCCAAGAAACAGAAGAAAAAACAAACTTTTTTATTTAATAGTATTGAAATCCTGAGTACGCACCATTTAATTGATGGTCAGACAAATGAGAAAAACAACAGCAATAAAGCTGCAGATGTAAAATAGACCAACATGTGTGTCTATAACAGAACTACCATAATCAGTCACGCCTGAGGATTTTTTATGCTGAAGAATTAAGCGATTGTCAATCAGACATTTACCAGATAGTACTGTACGGTGCGTCAAAATCTCATGATGCTTTTCGATGTTCATAACTCCACAAATTTTAACAAGACACCCAACACCTGGCTGAAATGCAGCTTCAAACCATGACAGTTTTACCGATGGCTGTAGACACTCACTGTTGTGCATTTTCCTGACCCCCTCCTTACATATTGACAACACTCTGGACCACTGATTTTCAGTCCAGTTGTTGTGAAATTTGGCACATCTCAGCTTTTTCTCCCTTCCTTAACAATGTTTGTTGACAGCCACCCTTTCTACTGAGACCATTTCTTTTGAGGCTTCAGTGAACAGTAGAGAGTGGACCGATTGAAGCGTCAGATGCATCTCTCAGGTCCTGTGTTTAGATTTTTTCATATTTCTTAAAGACATAGCTTTCAGATACTGTTCATCTTAGTTTGTAGTTGTAGTTTTTAGGCCGGCCACTTTTTCCTTTGTCCAGTTTCATCTCAAGTTTTCATCTAATAGATCTCTGGAAATCACTTGTTAGAGCACAAATGTTATTTTATGTCTGTGTTATCTTTGGCATTTTTAACAGATTCAACACAAGAAATTGGAACAAATGATGTTTTGTGACATACTACTAGTAACAAATTGCTTAAAAAATGAAAAAAATTGCTTTCTTTTCATCCCTTGAGTTAGGTGCTGTTTTATACTTGAATGTTTCATAAAAATGGTCAAGTAAAAGTAATGGACTGAAAATTAGCGAAAAAGCAGCCAGCGAAACTTGAAGAAGACCTTCAGACATCCTGGAGAGCTATTGCTCGAGCATGCTTATGTATTTTCATACATATCATAATTAAAGCAGTATCACTACTGAAACAGCTCAGCAAGATAATATCATGTCTAATTAAGACTGGGCTTAACCACCTTTTGTATTCAGTCATTTTAGCCGTTTAAAATAAAAGACAAAAGACAAAAGAACGCCTTTTTTGATATTCCACTCGCTGAAAATGATAATTTCCTGCCCACCGATGATTTGGTTAAAGTTGACATTAGCATGGCTCACTTTTCTTCACATAAGCCCCTTTCAAATCGTAAATCCTCACAACGCTGTGACTTTCTTTGAAGACTCAAAACTGTGAAATCAACACTTTTTCGTGTGTGATATTTCCCTACCAGCTATTTCACTGACAGTGAATGGGAGTCTGACTTTGTGCACTCATGAAAGGAACATATTTTTCCCAAAACGGAACTTAAATTCAAAGCTCCCCAATTTGAATTCTGAAACCAGAAAATGCTTCCTCCTTCCCGTACAAAAAAATAAAATAAAAAAATCCCTCCGGATATTATCCAAGGGAGGCTCTTAAGTCAGTACTTGCTCTAGTAAAGCAAAATATTGCAACAGCATTAAAATCTCGAGTCTTCTGCTTTTATGTTTTTACAAATTTAATGTTGGCTTTGTGTGTTCCCTTTCACACCACTTACCTCATTCATTTCCTTTCTTTCATCTTTCTATATTTACCTGTATGCAGTGCAGCAGATCTGTATGGTAGTAGCGATCGTGGTGAGCATTGGCAGCAGCTAGCGTTAGCAAGTAGTCATTCCTGGCCTGTGTCGCCTTTGAGTTACAGTCACTTCTTTTTGCTTTCAACTTCAAAAAACAGACAGAAAAAAAATGTGTGTAGTATTACTACTCGTTTTTAAATAATTGTTTAAAGTAATACATCTGAAAGCCCTGCATACACAAGCTGATGTTATGTTTCAGGCTCTTACCTTTACACTTGCTTTCTGTAAACTAATTCTTGACTGAAAAAGACCCAGTTTAGACCTGAAAAAGACAAAAAAACAAAACAACAATAATAAGTATCTAATTTAATTTTTTTTAAACATTTTTTTGTATTCACATTTTTAAATTTAACATGTCAAGTAAAAGAAGACAGAAGGGGAGGATCCAAGGATTTCTACTGCATCTCCATCCTCTGATTCAGACCAGGCTTTATAAACGAACCATGGCCTGTGCAGAGCGAGACTTGACAGTGATGAATGTGAGCCTGATCCAGACACTCATTTATATCAATGACAGAGAGAGCCTGTCTCCTCCCGGCATGTGTATCCGTGCGCATGAGCATAAAAACATTAAAAAGCATGTTTATTTCGATTAAATCTAACACTCGCGGATGCAAATGCTTCAATGTGTAATTTTCTCTGCCAGTTCCCCGCGCGCGAGTACCTGTAAAATGCTTCTACTTAAGCCACCCTGCTTTACACCCTGAGTGCTGTTAAAAATAACATTCACACCAATTTCTTCCTGTGTGTTCCTTGTGCCTTGCCATTTTTATCCTCTCAAACACACACTCATGTGCGCATACTCTCCCATAATGGCACACAGGCGATAGAGTTATTTCTGTGGCTGCTACTTTCTACTGAGCGATAGAGAACAGAAAAGAGTGGATTGGCCAATCGATGTGAGCGCAAACCAAGGGTTGAGAATTCAATGAAGTGAAAATGTCACCATAGCTACTGCTACCAAGGGATGGGAGGAAAACAACACTCATCAGCTCCAGATCAAACTCTGGAACTAATTGTGCGACTGCAAAGCTTCAAGAGTTGAATTCTTAGAGCAGAAACAGGTCAGGTGGCCGTTCAGTGAGAAAGCCTCTTAAGCTTGGAAGGTAATAAGAAGGTAAAGGACAGACACCAGGGTCACAGGAAAAAAGTGCTTTTAATCAACATCAACATTAACCTCTATATATCTGCTGGAGCTATGCTTCAAATTAAATAATAATATCAAAATTAATATGAAATTAATTAGCTGATTCATCAAAACTAAAATCAGTCAATCAATGTCTCTTTACTGTTCCCCTCTTGCTGTTTTCGTGTCTTTTCATCTGTACTGTTTCAACCTCTTTCAAACACCTGTGTGTATTTGTGACTGATTGCTTCTTTCATCCTCGATGACAACGTTTATCCCTTTCTTTATCTCTCTCTCTCTCTCTCTCTCCAAACAAAAACACACACATTCTCCTTATGAGGTTAACCAGCTTCACTCTCTTGATTGCATTCTCCCTCGCCATGGAGACCATCTGTTTAGTCAAACCATTTTCATATTTACATAGAAGTGTGGTAAATTAAAGAAATATCCAACATAAAGTTTCTAAGTAAGACAAGTGTAGGGAGACAGGATTTATCACCAGTAGACTTTATTTAGGAGGACTCTTCTCTCATTTTGGTGTTGTGATGATGGTTGTGTAAAGCGCTCTCTTGAGCTTCATTCACACAGGCCTAGACATCATTCAGCGACCCACAGGCAGTAAAATAGGTGAAATGGGTCTCAAAGAGGTATACAGTGCTACACCAAAAACCTTGCAATGTCTTTGGTTGCTATCAGCTTGCTGCAGTCACCTGTAGGTTGCACAGAAATGGACTAAAGCTAAAAAGTGTGGCGCAATCTATGCTATATTGCCAAAGGTATTCCCTCACTCACCCAAATCACTGAATTCAGGTGTTCCAGTCACTTCCATGGCCACAGATGTATAATATCAAGCATCTAGGCAGACTGCTTCTACAAATATTTGTGAACGAACGGGTCGCTCTCAGGAGCTCAGTGAATTCCACAGTGGTACCGTGATAGGACACAACCTGTGCAATAAGTCCAGCACTAAAATGTCCTCGCTACTAAATATTCTGTTAGTGGTATTATAACAAAGTACAAGCGATCGGAAACGGCAGCAACTGAGCCATGAAGCGATGAACCCTTCCTGTTCCAACATGACTGCGCGCCAGTGCACAAAGCAAGGTCCATAAAGACATGGATGAGTGAGTTTGGTGTGGAAGAAGTTGAATGGCCTGCACGGGAGTCCTCACCTACACCCACCAGAACACCTTTAGGATGAATTAAGAGTTGAGACTGCGGGCCAGGGCTTCTCATCCAACATCAGTTTCTGACCTCACAAATGTGCTTCTGGAAGAATGGTCAAAGGTTCCCATAAACACACTCTTAAACTTTGTGGAAAGCCTTCCCAGAAGAGCTGAAGCTGTTATAGCTTCAAAGGGTGGGCCAGCATCATATTAAACCCTATGGGTTAAGAATGGGTTGTCACTCGAGTTCATATGCATATGAAGGCAGACAAGTGAATACGTTCGGCAATATAGTGTATGAATGTTTTCTTTGTATAATTGTAGGGTCTTTACCTTTAAATATAAAACACCTTGAGGCAACTGTTGCTGTGATTTGGTGCTAGATAAATACAACTTAATTGAATTGAATGTTAACCATCAAAGTAATAGTTGGTTAAAACCTGTTGGTCACATCAATAAGATGAATTGGAAAATCAGTGTCTTCAATACAAACAAAATACAATCTACAAGCAATAAAAGCAATCACAAAGAGGTTTCTGGTGCAGCATCCTCTTTGCAACCGATTTCACCTAAATCTGGTAACTGCACCGCTCAAAACCAAAGACAATAAAAAATTAGAACAGCTTTGTATTAATTTGCAAGTGGACCCAACTTGTGCCAGGCAAATATGTGCCCTCCACAGCATAACAGGGACACTAAAATTGACTTGGCAACTATCTGAAAAGCCCTACACACACGCACAGTATTGCGGCAGACTTACTTTGCCTCTATGTCGGCCTTCTCTCGTATAGCGTGGGCAACCTGCTCACAGTCATAGTATTTTTTCTTAGCTTTGGCCAACTCCTTCACTGACTCCTGCAGCTCTGCTTGAATGCCGCTCAGCTGATCTATTGTCTGTGAAAAGGGGGGGGAAAAAAACAGGCAAGTGTTTGAAGAACAAGCATACCAACATGAACCAAGTTAACTCTGAGTGAGCACATTGGAAAGATGCAGCAGTGACAGAGAACAAATACTGCTTCAGGAAAAAATGACCAACTCACCTTTTTAAGCTGCTGCTCCTTGTACAGTCTAACAGTCTTAGCGGGCTCTGATATTTGACTCTTGTAATTGTCACATACATTGAGCCTGGACTGGCTCACCTGGACTGTACCTTCTAAATAGGACCTCCACACTGCATACACATTCCTAGTAGGAGAGAAAAAGCACTGAGTGCTGGAAAGTTTCTGCAGCTGGATTATTTAATTAATCCAATATCCATTTGCTTGGATATTGGCTATGTTTTTTAAAAATGTGGGTTTAAAAAAACTGTGTGAGCAGGGAACCACAGGGGGAGAAAATTTGTGTTGCGATGCATTATTTCTGTTTGTCACACTAACTTAGATCCAACTTGAAGTCTTCTATTTCAGTGCCTCTGTTACAGTAAATAATGACTCATAACTGTGCTGTAGACCATGACAATTTTTTTCTAGAATATTGAACGACTCCAGCAGGGTATAAATTCAGCCTTCATCTGAGCACTGCAACTGAATGAAAGAAATTTGTAGATGATGCAAGAAGACAAAGCAGCTTCTAGCTCCTAACTTTATGTAATATGTGCATTTTTCTGTGTCATATGCATGCACACAAACCTACCTGTAGTCTGTTCTCTGGTCATCGGGGTTGATTCCAGGCCAGTCTCTCTTTAGGTACTGACTCGCTAACTTCTGCAGAGCCTGAAAGCACAAGAGCACAAAAATGAGGAGCTGGGAACAATTAAGGACCATCTAGCTCCTACTGTCTGATTAATGAATCCCTGTCAAATCCCAGGAGAAGATCCTTTTGATGTTATAGGAAACATGCAGACTGTTAGGATAAAATGAATTACAAGTTTGTGAACTGCTCTGAGTCAGCTCACTTGCACCCTGTCCAATTTACAGTCATTCAGATGAGAGAAACTGTGTCTAATGTTTGGAATTCAAAGGGAATAAAATACATTCAAATCTGCAACTTGACAGAAAATGCGTTCACTATTATCATTATGCAAGAAAAAGGAACATATAGTGAACATTTCTGTACAGTGGATGTTTCACAGTTTATTTTGGGTATCAGTGCACAAAACAATAGACCAGCTTTGTGTCAGTAAATCCCGAGTCAGTTCAGGAGAAACCCGAGGGCTGCAAGAAAGGGTAACCTACATCTTCCAGACTGGGTCACTGTGTCAGTAACAGTGACTCACAAACGCTCTGTCCTCGTGTCCCTGTGTTTACATATGTAGGGATGGGTAGCCTTTAATAAAAGAACCCCTACTAAAATTCAATCAAGAGAATTTGAGTTTCAAGGTAAATACTCCATTCCTCAAAGCCACCTTCTTCCATTTATCTTTTTTATCAAGCTTCCAGATCTGCATGTAAATCTGATATCATTTTTCTCTTTACAAATCTCCTCCTTGTTATCCCAAATCACCAACACTTCCCTCTCTCTCCATGCTTCACCTTTCATCGCTGACATTATGATTCTCAAAGGCCTATTTTTAAATCTAACTATTGTCCCCCCATCCCCTTAAACCCAATTGCATGTACACATATGCACATGCTTTCTCTGCTCTTTTTTTTTTTCTAATATCAAGCTATTGAGCTCTCTTTTACTTTTGTCTCTCCCATTATAACATACTCTACTGAATTACCTTGTATCTCTCTTTCTCATCTTGCTCTTTTTTTCACCTTTCACAGATGGTGACTGAGGCCATCAAAGAACAGTTCTCTCTCTAGTTCCATGGACAAGATATTTGTTTCCCTCCAGCTGACACACAAGCTTGTGTCCTGGGGGAGACTGTGGCCTAGTGACCCCTGGCATCCACTGTCTAAAAACCTCATAAAGAAAGGGAGAGTAAGTCTTTTATGAAGACAAAAGAAAAAAGCTGCATTATCTCCTAAATGTCTCAACTGGAGTGAACTAAGCATGTTTTGTAGTATTTTACATGACGTGCACTGGAAAATTAATAAAGAGGCTCCAGGTTTAGTTTTATTATCTATTTGTGCCTTTATTTTGCACAAATAAAAGCACAAATGTATCATATCGGGTTATCTGGAAATAGGATGACATTCACCAAAGGTAGTGGGTGAGGTTTATCTGTTGTGTGGCTGCAATTTAGTTCTGGCTAAATGTTCAAAGACAGTGAGATGAAGCGGTGCAAACAAGAAGATTTCTTAGTTTCACTGGCAAAAAATGGAAGGATAAAGAAACAGCAAAAATAAAATAAACAAATATTCCAGATTACTGGCATCGGCAACCTCGTGGCATGAAAACACTTATCAAGAACAGTCATCCCCTCTCTCTTTTTCTCACTCTCGCTGGAGTGGATCTGGATGGCACTGATGGGAACTTTTACTTTGAAGCCGACATTCTCCATTTCCGGTTTGTGTTGCACTTTTCACAGTTTCACTGTGGCAAGTAGTTTGCAAGTATTTACAGATAAGTCAGCACCTTCCATGCAAACTATGGGCAACCTTAGCAATCTGCTAACAACTAATTGCAATTAGGTTTTTGGTGCAGCACTATATACCCTTTTGCAACAGATTTCACACTAGTGATGACAACCTCCAGAAACCACTCGCCAACTGGTTACCAGGAAATCACTTACCAGTCTCTAGGCCTTCGTGGTTAGGGCTTTAGCAACTGATTTCACACCGACTATCACCAGGAACCCTTCACAGCTGGTCAGGTAATATTCATTTACACATAGCAACCGGTGGTCACTGACTGCTGCCTGAGGCCTCAAAGAAATCCCTCTAAACACTAAATTTCTCAAACAGTCGGATTAGACACTCATCTGCAACTTTCCAAAACCAACAAAATAACATTCACACCCACTTCACATGAGGATTATCCATCTGTCTAGCACAGTGAAGACAGGCTGCTTTTGAACCTCTCTTCCGTTTTCATTCTTGTTACAACTGCACATCTCTTGTTACAGTATCACATCTCTCTGCTACTGCAGCTAGCTCTTAATCCACTCCACATTGAGGCCACCCATATGGAAAAGCAACAGAGAGAAACATTGTACTACCAGATGGGATTCTAAATACTTAAAAAAAAAATGTTTGTATTTCTTTTCCATATGTGCATTCATAACAACTTTAAGCGCTCCTGATTTCCGACTTGAGTGGTCTATTCCTAGTGAAAAAATTATTTCCACTGCAATGTAACAGCTAGGATATAGAGGATGCTATGCCATAGAAGACTCAATCAAGCTATCAAACTACATTTTGACCTCTAGTTGTCTTCTGTATGAAGACAACCCATCACTTAGGTAAGGACAGGACATTCTCACATTCAATATGAACCTGTGAGCAAATTCACACTTAAACAAATCTGAACTTACCCTTTATTTAAAGGTGAGAGTGCCTTCGGTAGCAAGCCAAAACATAAAGTAGCAGGAGTGGCCACTTCACTATTAGACATCGACCACCTGCACGTCCTTGCTCCAAACCTTTTTTTTAATGCCAGCACACAACTTGGAGCCTCTAAGATCGGCCTACAGTGACAGAGCTGCTATCAGAGTAAGAGCAATGACTGAATGGTGAGAAGGACACTGACTGACTGATATGTGAAAGCTTCCCTAAGGTGCTCTTGGCCTATTAGGAGGATGCTCTTCAGTTACTCCTGGCTCATCTTTTTATTCCAACTGCTCTTGCTACAGCCTCTCTTCTTCCCCTTCCTCTCTATTTTCATGCAGTATACTTCGTTCCTTTCCATTTTTTCTCATTCTCTCTCTCTCACTTTCTCCAGCTTCCTTTTATTCGTTTTCTACAGGACATCTCATCCCTCCATCCTCTCTGCTGTCATCACCTGACAACCACCTGAACAGCATGTTGCCATAGCAACTTCTCTGCCCTCCCTGTGTGGTCTTGGTGAGGTGGAACTGCTCCTTTTAGTAGTGTGTGTTTATGTGTGTGTGAGTGTCATATTCACACACACATACACACACACACACACACACACACATACACACACACACACACAGGATATCCTCCAGACTGGGTACCCTGTTTTGCCACTGTGATCACAAAAACAGGATATATGTGTGTTTATGTGTGTGTGTGTGTGTGTGTGTCAGAGAGAGAGTAAGAAAACATTGAGAAACAAAGGAAAATAGAAGGAAGAAGGAGACAGGCTCAGTTCTGCATATTTTAGGAATATGAGCTAGTAGGCCTCTCTAAACATCCAGTAATTACACTTATTATTATAAATATGTGAGTTTTCACACCAATTTTAAAGGCATTACCCCATGTAGGGCATGCGAAAAGGTAAATGACTCACACAACTGGACATTAAACTGTATTCAACCAGCCAGCTCGTGTGATGTTCAGCTGCGGCGATTTGTGCCAGTGTGAGAAAAGAGCAGATAACAGGCACAGCTAGCGAGAGGTCGCCCTGCGATACGTATCCTGAATGCTCTACTCATCCAGCACCCGCACCTAAATCAAACACAGCTCTTCCTGTACCGAGAATGCAGCTGACGCATCACCTGCTGTATGCTAAACAGGACTACTACACAGGCTGTATTGTTAGGGTCGGCTGGTCGATTATTTGCAACTGTCTGACGTTTGACAGTCACCTGTGTTACTCTGACAAGAAGTAAGGCAATACACCAATAGCCTTGCAGGACTGAGCAATTATTTTTGATGAGAGGTGTTTTGAGAACACTCCTGTGTTTTTAGGGCTGTGGACTAGTGCTGTGCTATATTTATTTACTTAGTATCGATCTGATACCAAGTAAATACTGTACCAGTATTGCTGAGTTCAAACTCTGCATGAGTTTGTAAATCACAGCTTAAAACATGAG
This sequence comes from Etia nguti, assembly GCA_015106755.1. Classification (NCBI taxonomy): domain Eukaryota; kingdom Metazoa; phylum Chordata; class Actinopteri; order Cichliformes; family Cichlidae; genus Etia; species Etia nguti. Next base: position 65,888 of record VUQG01023506.1, read on the forward strand.
GCTTTGAATGCAAACACATAAGAATTAGCATATTTCAATATGTTTGGGCTAGTAATCATTTTATTAAACAATGCACATCCTGCTACATCTCTCTCTCATCTCTAGAGAAAAACGATATCATGATGATAACTGGTCTTTTTTTCTTCCTCAATCCCATTATCTTTATCACTCAATAGCTCTTGTGGTGAATGACTGATTGTTAAAGTTTTATTTGGCGAAGAGTGTCTGGAAATCAGATGAATATGAGCTCTGAGTTTGCTGTTATCATTGCAGAGTAAAATGAGGATTTTAAAATGATTGCATATGCTGCAAATACAAGCATCAAAAACTAGCTTTTTATGATGTTTGTCTAACAATGTTGCTAGCAGGTAGCATGCACCCCACACTCTGACATGTTTAGCTGACTAATAATAGCGCGAATCCCCCCGAACCACCGCACCCTCCCTCCCAACACTGTCCGGAGTGTCTGTGTGAAAGAGGTACTGATTACAGGACAACGTGTGATGACACAACTGTTACTCACTGGTAGGAATGATGACTGTACTTTATCTGAAATATTCAAGGTCACACCCAAAATTTGTCCGGAGAGGGCTTTTAACTGTCAGAAATAACTCATGATTACACTTGAGCGACTGCGGAAGGAGGAAGTGATGTCACCCAGTAACAGCAGAGGTTAAAGTTTTAATTTATAAATGACTACCAGTTTCTATGCTTCACTCATCCCTTCACAATTTCTTTGTTTATTTTATTACTCTGCTGTCAGCTACAGATCCTGCTAAACACAATCACCTTGATACTTCTGCCCCATGTTTACTCCCTCTGTTCCACTCACTTGTTTTCTCCTGTCTGCATCTCACTCACTTTTGCCCATTCTCTCCCTCTGTCTCTATCTGATTTCTGCCTGTCTTTGCATGCCTGCCTTTTCAGCCCGCCCTCACTTTCTCAACTACCTCCAAGATCAATATACTTGATTTCCTCTCTCGTCTCATCCAGTCTTCACTTATCTGCCCCCGAAGCTCTCTGCTTCTTGTTTATGTGTGTGCAGGGTTAGGGTGCCTCTGACATCCACATCTGCAGAATAAGCTACAGTAAAGTAAGGGATCAGTGAGTGGAGGCTAAATTGAATAGAAGCAACATAAAGGACAGTGTGAGAAGGTGAGAGAACAGGGAGATAAAGGAGAAGCTGTCACTTTCTTCATTGCAGTCTCTCCTTTTTCCTCAGACTTCTATTAACCTTGAAATCAATGCAAATGAAATAGTATAACAATATCTAATATCAGACACATAAGAGATAAATGCATGATTAACAAGACAGCTACAGTATAATGGATCTGTGCATGAGATCCTGTTACATACAGTTTGAAGACAGCGTGAGAGCACTATAGAGAGGTAAAACAGTGAAGAAGGAAAAAGAAAAAAGGTGTAAAATAAAATGCAAAAGCACTAGTTTCAGTGTATTTACAATATTCAGATCTGATGTTTACACTGAATCTGGTTCTGCCGCAGGTTTCTTCCTGTTAAAAGGGAGTTTTTCTTTCCCACCGTTGCCAAAGTGCTTGCTCCAAGGGGGTCGTCTGATTGTTGGGGTTGTCTCTGTACTATTGTAGGGTTTTTATTTTACAATATAAAGTGCCTTGAGGTGACTGTTGTTGTCATTTGGCGCTGTATAAATAAAGCAGAATTGAACCTAAGAACTCATGTATGCTTTTTTAAAAATATATATATGTATTTTTTTTTGTCAGAGAACACAACGTAAATCAATAATAACCAATAACATTAATGCTGATTTAGCACAAGTAACAGTAAAGCACAGCAGATACAGAGCAGCGCAGAAGGCATGCCTTTTCGGGCAGTACAGTGAAGTATGATCCCAGCCTAAAACTATTCCAGTAATGCTGATCGTGGGAGGGAGAATAAGGGACAAACAGCTAACCCTTACATGCTAACCCACACACTCAGAAAACATGGAGCTTTTGATTGACGGCTGGTAATTGTGGCTGACTCCTGTGCAGGGGGCGGGTGGATGTCTGGTTTGACACAGTGAAAGGACAAAGGTTAAACGACAGCATTTTCACTTTCCTTCTCGCTCTGTTGTCCTCCTACGTCTCCTAGCTCTAAACTTTTTTCTTTAGGTATTCTGTTAAGGGGTCATGTCTGTTATTCCTCTGCCTCACTGAAGGCTGATTGGCTTGATTTTCCTGACTCACCACCAGGGGTCGGCTACCTGAGTATCTGGCAGAGAGACAGATGAGAGCCAAACCTTACATGCGTAGTAAAATCCTATTGTGAGAGGAGAAAAGGGTGTGTGTGTGTGGGGGGGGGGGGTGTCCTGTTTGCTTATTTGATCTTGAAACAACATCTATTTGCCATTCATCATCCATTTATATAAAAAAGAAGAAGAAGAAAAAAAGAAACAGTACATTCCGACATTCCTCCACAAACACACACCTACAATTAGGAAGGAATCTATTGTCCTACTAAGTCAGGGGGCTGTTGCTAGGCAACCTCTATTTCTAAGGTGAAAAAGACAGCGCTGAGGGAGAATAGTGAGAGACAGGAAAAGCTAGATAGAGGGAGGGATATAATGAGCGTCTGAAAGCAGGGGGAGGAGGGGTTGACCACAGGAAACGCTCACTTAATCATTCAAACCGCATGCAAATAAAGACACTCATCCTCTAACACACACAAACAAGCACTTTCCTCTTTTCCTTCTTTCTCCTGCCATCCTCATCTATGTATATGCATAGTGAAGATACTGGTGCTGCAAAACAAGGTTTGGTTGTATGGACAGCTGCGAGGAGGCGTATCTGTATGTTAATATGTGCTTAAGAGCAAGACGGGTTATGTATTAGAATGGTTTTAATAAGCTCCAGGAGGATTTTTTTTTTAGCTGAGAACATTTCTCAGTGACTGTATGTATGGATGTGTGTGTTTGTGTGTGTGTGTGTGTGTGTGTAAATGTCATGGGAGCTTATGCAGAGCAACATAAAATACAATGGAAATCAGACAGTCTCACAGTCTTGGCTGGAAGCGCTGCTTGGCTTCTTCTTAGACAACACTTAACTAACGCTCAGCATCACAAGTATGCTGACTCAGCCTTCTACTGGGAAATATATTTTGGTTTTTTTCATGTGTCCCAACAAATCAGTAGTACACTACAAAGTGGCTGTCTTGTGGATGAAAATAATTTCATGGTATGTAAGCAGCTCAGCCACGTTTAAATGACAGTGGTGTGAAAAAAAGCAGGTCTGGAGTGTTTCAGGATTACTACTACTGTCAGAAGTTGAGGTAATGCACCTATCAGCTGTTTGTGGGCCACAATTAAACTACAAAAATAGAAGAAGAAAGCCTCACTGACAACCAGATGCTGGTAAAATGTGTTGTGACGTGAACAGGAGAAAAATGCTGAGCCAAAAACTACTACAGTCCTGTGTGGAACACAAAAAATGAAAATGAGGACCAATGCAAATTCTCCTGCACCTAACCACTGTTATGTGAGAGTGGTTGCGGGAGGGTGGGATCATCAAAGAATGATTTCTAGGGAATCTGAATGGTGCTTTTGCTTGAAATGTCTATTCCTTTACAATGAGAATCAGTCTCAATGCTGCACCTAATAGTACCTTTAAATAGCACTTCAAAGTGTGCTAGGTTTCTTATAAATTTGTCTATTATAATCCAACTACTCATCAAGTGTTACTGAATGAGTACTTTAGTCAAACTGGCTTCAGTAAGAAAAAGAGCTTTGAAAAGACATTTGTGTATAATCTAAAAGACTGGGCATGTCTCGGTTTGGATAAAGGAGTTCTCATTTTGAAAGCCAACCTATTAAAGAAGGCAATTGAAGCCATTTTCATGAACAGAGGCGCAAGTGAGACAGCAAATCACCATCAGATTGGACTTCAGGGGGTCTTTAAACTGCCAGTTTTATAGTACAAAGCACTCAGTGACGGGTGACTGCACCCATGTGAGAATCATGCAAACAACTGCTTTCGGTGAATTCATTGCAAGCTGCAAGTGGAGATCACGTATGTTACTGAGTGGATGCCGTGCTTAATTACGTGTAGCAACCTTTTTCCGTCTTATAAGAACTGCAGCACTTTATCAAACTGGAAACAGAAGAGAAAGAATATACAAAAGAAATAGGGAAAATAAACAGCGAAACATTTGCCAATAACTACACAGGAACAAGGGAAGTGAAACCAAATGTGGCCTGCGGCACATGTGTGAGTTTTTAATCATCTGAAAAATGAATCAAAAAGAAATCTGAAAGGCTCACTTTGGAAAGCTCTTAACTTAAGCAGGCTGCCAATGAGGTATGCTCGTCCTTTCACTTCTTTTTAAATCCTTTTGTTTTTTTACTGGGAAGTATAAATCTATAGTTTTCACTGGCACAGACTGAGGACCCTCTGCAAACAGTGGCATAGATGATTAACATTTACTTAAGGTTAGTCAATACTTATTAGAGTATTAATTAAACTACAATTATTAAAATAATATATTAAGTTTTATTATTTTATCATCTCAATTTATTAGAGATAAAGCCCTTGGCGAAAATTAAATTACCCATCCTTCAACACAGACAGCATAGTACTTCTACTACCAAAGAGGTCAAAGTTGGAAAATCAAGGTGCAACTGATGTGAGAGCAAGATAAAAGATCGAAGTAACAATAATTCTTGAGAAAGCTGTCACTCATCTGCTCCGTCAGCTGGTTGAGGTGCAATATTTGACTCACAGCACTGAAACTGCGTTATTATTACTAATGACGTTCTTATGTGCTCAGATAAATGGGACTATTTTAGTTCTGCTCAACTTATCTGCAGCCTTTGACTCCACTCATCGTGCCTCTCTAGTTGACAGATTATTGAAAAGGATTTCATCACGCTTATCTGACAGACACTTCAGAATCCATAACAATAACTAAAAGTCCTCATCAGGTCCTCTGTTCTGTGGGATCCCTCAAAGCTCAATCCTGGGACCTATTCTGTTTTCATTACATACTATATTAATCCTGAATCATCTTGAGAGCATGGCTTACCTGTTAATCCAACAAAATGCTCTGCTTGTTTCTTTTAACTAACAAACACCTTGGCTTTATTGCCATCCAGTGGAACTTGGAATTCATTTTAAAATTATTAGTTATATATAAAGCCCTACATTGCAAGTCTCCTGCACAATGCTGACACCTTATTTCACCAGTCTGCCTGGCTGGTCTCTAGAGACTGCTCCGTGCTCCTATTTTAAATCTAGAGGCTTCTGTAGCACCTACACTTTGGAACAGCCCTCCCCAGCCCATCAGTTTTGGCTGAATCAGTGGTTTGCTTTAAAACTTAGAATGATAGAATGAATTTGGGTTTCTATACAAACCAAAAGTGTGTATGGAAATATGGAAATAACAAACTAATGTAAGACCGTAAGCTTGTATGTACCCTATTCTGGGATACATACACTTATATGTTTTAAAGTGGTGCACTTAAAACCTCCCTGCTTTTACTTTGGTTTCTACCAGGCTGCACCAGTTGTGAGCTGTAGCAGGGGAACGCTCTCGGTTTCTGCACTGTGTTGCACTTCTTTCAAGTTTCAAGTGGACACTTTGTGAGAATTTGCAGAAAACTTTCCATTTTCTAAAGGTGATTTATGAGAATCTGCTAGCAATCAAAGCTGGTTTTTGGTGTAGCACCCCCTTTGTGATCAAGTTTACCCAGCGACAGCTAGCAAACCTCCAAAAACCAATCAACAATTGGTCAGGTAATACACATTTTTCCCGAGTAACTGGAGTTTGGCAGGGGGTTGCCAACCAGTCTCTAACCCTCGGTGACTGAGAAGTAAGGACATCCTCTTTGAATAGCATAGCATTTTTATATTAATTACTGTCTTAAGGATGACGAAAAGCGCTGTGAACAATGAATTTGGTCCAGAGGTCCATGAGAAGATGAAGAAACTGAAGATATTTAAACCGTATATAGTTCTTGTTTTAATGTATGGGTTCCCATATTTAGCGACAGTCCAACCAGGCTTACCTGTGCATAGTCCCGCTCCAGTTGTCCTTTCTTCAGACTATAGCTCCTGCAAAAAGAAAAAAAAAAAAGAAACCTACTGAAATGTACAGAGGATAAATGAAACAACAGATAGATTCATAATGTATTTATCACAACAGATAACATGTAGGAATACAGATAGCACATAAATCATCATCAAAAGCACCAAGACCTATTGTTACACAGGAGGCAGAAGAAACAGACCTGATGTTTATTTTCAGTGACAGTTTGTGTACTGTGTGTTCATTATGATGACAAAGCACAAATGCTGCAATCCCACTGAGTATGCCAGGGGAGAACTTGGTGACCACAACATTATGCAAGGATGGAATTACCACTCTCTCTTTATTTCTCAATAGTTCTTTCTAAAAATACCTTCTGAATTTATGACCCACACAAAGCAAAAACACCTACGACCTTTCCCCTCGCCCTGTTGATGTGACTGAACAACATCCTGGCAGTGAAGAGACAGTGAAAGCTCTTATCGCAGGCCAATAATATGCAGAATTAAAAACATAACATTACATATATGATTATATAAACACATACATATTTTGGCCATGAATGTGAATGAACAAAGCAGCATGTACAGTCAAGATGACCGGGGCACAAAAATTGTATGTGAATATTTTATATATATATCTCACTATGCGTGCGTAACATGCATTCTCGAGTTAAATGTATAGTTCATCAGATGTGAGCCCAGCCAACTAACTCAATACCACTTTTAAAGCTTTTTACAAATCTCATCTCACTTTTCACTGTGATTTATTTCTTAGAAATTTGCTGTTAAAAAACTGTTATTACAGTACAATAGCTCCATATTGGAAAAAGTGTCTTAAATTAGTTGGCGCTAATAGCAAAAGGTCCAGCAGAGTCAGAAAAATATTACTAAACCAAAAGGCACTGCTGGGATTCGAACCCAGGATCTCCTGTTTACTAGACAGGCGCTTTAACCAACTAAGCCACAGCGCCACACTACCACGTCCTCTTTAACCTTATCATGTTTTTGCAACATCATAGTACGATCTTCTTTTCCAAATCAGGCACTCTGTTTCCTGTACACTTATTCATGATTATGATTGGTCAGTTGCCGCCAATGCCACCCCTGAGAGAGCTGAAGTGAGGCATTGAGGCAAAGCAGGAATGTCATTCAATGTTTTTCATAAAAGAAGTTCAGGTCAGACCAGAAAAAAGCCATGGATCAATTCTACTAACACATATTTTTAGCTATTCCAAAGGTTATGATTGAAATGATGATCACATGAATTTTAGTTTGCTATTTAAGACTTGTAATAGCAGAAATAACTAACTTTAATTTTGATGTATGCCACCTAAGAGAAAGGTAATAAGACTGCAGACATTTTCCTCCTGCTCTGGGTTGCAAATGTGGATGGAAACTCTTTGGAAAAAAACACTAGTGTGGATAAGAGTTATTCTCACATGTAAATGAGGGTATTGTGTTAAGGGGTCAAGAATAACCTAATCATTAGCATTAACCTTTAGTTCATTCACATGTAGATATCCAGAGCTCTCTGGCCCATGCATAAGCACACTTGATCACACTTGGATAACTTGTTCAGGCTTTATTGGATAAGGACTTTTGCACAAATTATTCTTTGTGTGAAACAACAAATAGCAGATTGGCAGAAATATGAGACTCAGTTAAAGTTAAGGGGTGGGGTGGGGAGAGGGGGGCATAAAAACATGACGGAATATAAACTACTATCTACTACCAGCAATGATCTGTATCTGGAAGAAGACGTAAACTGACTCCATTATAGGCATTACAAGCTGGTGCTTACACCCACTCAAAATACCTTCGGAGCAGATCTGCTGGAGCTCAATGATAATTTAACATGGCTTTGAGAAATGAGCACCATTATCCCCCGATTTTGAAAACGCAATGGCTCGAGGCCTTTTGCTTTGAATCATCAGATAAAGCAGCGCAGGGTACATTCAGTCCTAGTATGTATCCCGTGTTGACATTCCTGGAATAATTACAATCACACTTTTTATTATTGTACAATATATTTTAACCTCAAGTCACCGAACCAATGCCGTCTTAAATCCGATGAAGACAACAGACTGTTAACAGCTAAAACTAAGTACCACCAGGAAAGAGGAACGGTGGAAGAAGACACAGAGGGGAAGACAACACTGTAAGAGTAGACAGCATAATTACCACCAATGCCCTGTATGATAATTACAGCCCAAACAAATAGGGTAGTGGTTCTTGTCAAACCTTTCCCCAGGCATCATTTCTGTGTTAAAGCTGCTATATCCAGTCTGGTTTCCAAACACAGGCTGCTTAGCGAATTTCTTTTAAATAAGAGACTGTAGTAAACCTGCAGCTCTGCCATTTATCACTGATCTGCTGCAAGAGGCTGCAGCATGTGTTTACTGTTTAACCCCGCCCCATGCTTGTCAGCTGAAATACGACACACACTCCCCCAAAGGGCCTGTCCACATGTGGGCTTAGCGTCCGTTCTCTGAAAGGGACACACGCCTCTGTAGTACACAGGCCTCGTTGGCGCAGTAGGCAGCGCGTCAGTCTCATAATCTGAAGGTCGTGAGTTCGAGCCTCACACGGGGCAGAAGTTTTAAAACTGTCAACTGAGCAACCCCACAAAATAGCAAAGCACATGTGCTTTGAAGTGAAACGTCGGACAGATTTCTTGCATTAGATGTTACTGAGTCACAGAGGCATGCTCCTGCTAGTTGCTCAACAACCACGTTGAACCACGTTGAATACCTTGACATACCTTCACTCATAAAAACAACTGTCTAAACTAAAATCATTTCATGCTACATGATAAAGCACAAAAAAAAAAAAAAAGCACAGTGCTTATAAATACAAATACCTAAAGAAGCACTGCTGGGTTTCATATCAAAGATGTCCTGTTTTAACAACAGGGTCACTTCTTAGAAAGCTGTCCTTATGGCCATGTTTTGGGCTCTTGGGCTTCTGTGATAATGAAATATATTAGTATATAATCTGAATTGATAGCCAAGGCTAACATAGGTGGAATTAATGTTATTCAGGGTGTTTGTATCACATTGCATAGGTCTATGGTTACACACACTGAGTGACATTCTTGCATGCAGTTATGCCTCATGCATCAGCCTTAAGGCAATGGCTCAAAAGTTCTGACGAACAGGAATGGGAGAGCCATCATAGAGTAAAAAAATAAATACATTTTAAAAATCATCCATCAGTACCCATGAGATCTATGTGGACCTCATGCGTGTTCCTCTGTCTTTTCCATAGCAGGGGCTAAGCTTAAGGGCAAACAACAGTACAAGCACAAACAAGTTACTGCTAAAACTGGTTGTACTTTATCCTGATGCATATGCGCTGCCACAACACTGCATTTCTGAAATTGTTGGTAAGGATGTGAGGAGTATCTGCTGGTGTCTTAAATTGTGCAAGTGTCTGCAAGTGTCTTAAATTACTTGGTCCTAAATAGCAAAGAAAAAGGAACAAATATTATTAAACAAGGAAGCGTAGCGGAGTTGGAACAAAAGGCACTGCTGGGATTCGAACCCAGGATCTCCTGTTTACTAGACAGGCGCTTTAACCATCTAAGCCACAGCGCCGACACAGACAGAGAACAGGACATCAATTTCACAATCACGACACATCAGACTTCACTACCCACGAATGTCCATTTGCCATTTAAAAATAAGAGGATGCAGAGGGGTACATAACCTATATAAACAGCAAGCACGGTTGAAAATTGAGCCAGAACGGGAAATAGAGAGACAGTGGAGCTGCACATAGGTACTGCATAGGACCGATGCAAAACCATAAATCTGCCTTTAAACTAACCATACTGTGGCAAATAAAGTTGACATGACAGTGGCAGAGAGGCATCAAACAAAGTATTTTGAGATGACACTCCTCTTTCTTTTTACCCTCTTTATCCTTTTTACCTAAGCTCATTTAATATAGAAGTTAAAATAGAACTTTTCTGACAGTAACAGTGCAACAAGCACACTAGAGGATAAGACTGCAGGGATTCAAACCAGAATCTCCCGTTTACAAGAATTTAACTGAACGTGGCTCACTTTCAGTTGTTAAATAAGGTCATCTGCATGCAGCCTGCCCTGCAAAAGAGCAACTCAAGATAAAGTATTAGAAAATCAACTACTTGTGCTATCTTTCTTGGGTTTAACACACTACGGCATGAACCAATCTCAAAACGCACAAGATTACTGCACTAGATGTTATGGTCCTGCTCCTGCAAGCTCTCCTATAACTGCGTCGGAATGACCTAATCTCATACTGTGAAAAAGCGGTTGGTATACCTTGTTGGTATAAGAGAATCATTGCTGTTTTTAAGGCAAAGAAAATAGGTGCAGTTTTCAGCTTAAGAAAACCTTTATAATTTCTTCTGTATGACCGATCTCCTAAAAAGATTTAAACCAACATGCTTAACTTTCAATAGCTCCAAATGGCTGTAATCTCTGGTTTCTGGATCTGTCACCTGAACATATCACAGCACATATGGAAACATAATTGTTGGCTCTATTCACACACAATTGATTTCATTATACCTGTGTATCACAAACGCAACCCTGAAACATACAAGTCAGAAACTACAAACACAGAAATGCTGACAAACACTCATCCTCGCTGGGAGCTTTGGACATGTCTGGGCTTTTCATGCTGCCATGGTTACAATCCAGTGTAGCCGGCATATGTAAACATCGACACCCAATTATCAGCTCGAAATGTCATTCACACCCATTTTGCACATTCATGAGAAACTATGTTCCTAAAATAGTGAAAATAAGCAGAACAGGCATTTCAGAGTGAGGTCTTAAAAGTTTATAGATTTAAGCAGTTGTCTATTTGAAGATTATACTGTACTTCATGTTTGTGTCTATCTGCGTTTGTCTTCTTCACCCCCTACATTTGTTCAGTTAACAATTCACATCTATCCCTTGAAAACCTCTCCATACCTTCAGCTCTACACTGCACCTCTGTTTCGTGCCTCTCTCCCCTGCTCTGACCCTTTCTCTCTGGCTTGATGCACTCTGCTTCTTAACTACTTTTTCTCTACCCTGCTCCTTTTGTCTGCCCACCACGGGGGTCTGTGCGTAACTGAATGGTGTACGAGTCGAAAAGCCAGCATGTCAGCATCAGCTGTGTGTGAAGAAGAAAGGGAGGGAGAAAATGTCTGCAGATGAGTGTGTGTCGACAGGAAATACTTAAGAGCCTGAGAGTGGACACAGTGGATGTGTGTGTTTGCCTGTGCGTGAGTGCTGAGGGCAAGAGGAGCAAGAGGCTGAAAAGCAGAGAGAGGAAATGATCAAACATGAGAAAACAGCTGAGATCAATGGTTAACGGGACACAGACAGAGATCAGTGACAAAAGGATAAGCAACATGAGTCACAGAGTGAGACAGAGGCCGAGGAGAGTGGCCATGTTTTCACACTGGTGATCGACACGAGGCATAATACAGCAGATTTGCAGCAGTTTTTCCTCTCCAAGACCAAGCTGGCATTCAGCTCAAAACATGTTTACTTCATCTCAGAAAAGATAACAGTTGATAAGTTAGCAATAAAATGAATTTTTCAGATGAAAGCTGAGTTCCCTTTACAGTAAATTAATTCTATACAGGGTGTGTGCTAGTATTAAAGACAACAGTACTCAGTATTAGAATAAAAACTCAACCCACCAGTTCTCTTTCCACACACCTTTGCTATAGCCTCACAAAACACTGACAGGCAGTAAGTAAACCTCTGATCAGCAAACATATGGCACTTTATTTGATAAAGAAAATACATATAATAACTGCCAGCTTCCATTCTGAAAATATACTGAAAGTCTTATGATTGGAACGACCATTTGGTGCCAAATTAAAGTCACAGTCCTCGAACAAAAGCCACCTGAGTCAGTGGCCAAACAATCCAACATCAGCTGGAATGCTCTTTTATTATGACCTCGTATGGTTTGTGATATCTGATTTTTTTCAAGGTCTTCAGTTGAATCAACTTTATGATGATGAACAGTCTTATTAAAATGGCTGCATTTGATGTTCTGAAGTTACCTAGTAAATCTGAGCTCCTACTGCAGTTAATTTATTCCTTAGATGTGTTGAGGCAAGTTAAAACTAAAGAGTCATTTCTCCCACTGTAGTTTTACTGCCACATTTTTACTGAATGACAAAAAGTATTTTAAGTCATTCACTTTTATATCCCATTTTTTATTTTTGTATTAGTAACTTAAATCTGCCAAACAAATGGTAACTAAAAATGTTACAAATTGTAGGTTAAAGTAAGTATTGCGCTTTAGAGTCACGGCTGCATGCTACAGATACCATATGGAAAGAGACAGAGACAGAGGATGTGAGCATATAGGCAATATAAGACATAGATGTAACTTCCAGGGTGGAAAAATAGAGTCAAAATGGACATATCTTAATCCTCCACTCCATCTGAAGCATGCCAGACGGCAATAGCTGTGGTTGCAAAAAGACATCTGATCCTATACAAGCATATGGGAAAACGGCTTTTTGTCTTGACCTCTGTTAACATCTTTCCTGATGAGTTTATGGGCTCGGTCACTCGTTTTGGGTCCTTTAGGTCACACCATGTTACGAAATGGATCATTACCAGTGGATGAAACCAGACACAAAGTGGCTAACGACTTGTAAAGAAGCTTCTTGGATGAGAGGTGAAACATCTTCAAGCAACTTAAAGATGTCCAGTTGCTTTTCTTTCCAAGCTCCTTAGATCACCATGAGGTGGATGACTGAGAATCTACACACCTTTCTTGACATTTTAATTGTCGCAACAAGTGGACTGATGAAGGACTTTTATTAGCATTTTAATGTAAAAAGACTACTTGTTATTTGGAGTTCATTTTAGCCACTTTGCTTCAGCTGTACTTGATGGCTGAGAACACCGTCAATGGTCCCAACAGGGCAACAACTGGCCAATTCACTTGCCCAAGAACTTACCCAGGACCACTGGTTGACGTTGAATTCTGTGTTTAGAGTTACTGTTCCTGTTTTTTTTAATTGATTAAACATAATTGTTAAAGCTCCTGCTGGTCAGTAAGAATGGATATTGATTCTAATATTGTTAGTGAGTGTACTAAGAGGTCAGATTTGATTTATGATTGAAAATGCAGCCGTTTTATTTTTCTGAGACAGTGCAAAAACAGAGTAGAAAAAAAGGCTTTACAGGACTGAAGAAAAGCATGCCAGCATTGATAAAAGGAACTGATATTCTGTAATTCTTACAGATTAGATCATCTAGAACCATACTCAACCAGAACTGGGTCCCAATGCCCATGCCCATGGTCAAAATCTCACGAAACCTGTGAGCCAGAGGAATCTGAAAGCTCGTTGTTCATTTGCTCTATCAAAATGTCTGTTTACATTTTTCTATTACTCAGTGGTATTTCATAAGCTCCCTTGCACTGACAGGTTACAAGTCTACTCAGCACCAAACAGAGGCAATTTGATCCTCTCCTGTTAATAACACCCTTTGGAAAAGAGAGGGCCCTAGAGTAATTCACAGTTGCACTTTGATTTAATTCTAATAATTCTAAAGTTTCAAAAAGTACAAAAGAACTACGACCTTAAAAGAAGAAGAATGAAAAAATAATAAAAAGAAGAAAATAAAGATAAAGAGTAGATATTCATAAAAAATCTTCACCTACTTCAGGGGTAGAGAAAAAAGACTGAAAAAGTCAAAATGCCAGAAACACTTACATGTATGAAGGCCTCAAGTTGAAAGACATAGGTCTACAACAGAGATAGAACAGATTATATTTAGCTGCTGAGAACTTCATTGTTCATTGGGTTATTTTTCCAAAGGACAAAATATTGAAAATCTTATAAAATCATCTGACTACAGTGCATCTCCAACACGGCACAAATAGTTGCTTTAGCTGCTTAGGCTGTGACACTGAACTTTATTATATTATTACATAAACACACAATAGTTAGGGTGAGCCACTGTTGCAGGATCACCTTATTTTAATACAGAAATAACCTTGCAACCAATATTTTGTCATTTCAACCCCAAGTATTATGCGGGGTCCTCTTGTGATTCAGTCTGCACTGTTATTTTGCCGAGTACAGACATACCTACACCTAATTACATTAGCAGGGTGTGAATCAGCCTTGCATTCATTTGTGTGTGAGTCGGGGTTTTTTTGTTTTTTAATCCAACGAGGCCTTGATATTCTGTTCCCCATCTTCCTTCATTATGGAGGCTGCAATGAAAAGCATTAATGAGAACTCTTGGTGGCACTTTTGGGTTCAAATCAGACAGTTTCATCTAGCTACTCAGCAAGGAGAGCCATTAGGTTTTAATGATATTTGCAGATAATTCCTGGGATTTGGTCAATTAATTTGCATGAAACACAAATTTCATTTATCCCAGTGAATCATGCAAAGGACAGACATGGGGGGTAAATCACATCCAGTCCAACAATCTAGTCCGAGCATCAGCTTCCAGGCTGCTATTTTTATCATTTATTTTATCATTAATCTCGCGACATCTCCACAATTAATACTGCTCTTTATAGAGTCTCCACAGGGCATTCTGTCTGCACCATTCTGCATTTATTCTAAACAACATCACAGCCTGTCGAAGAGTTAGCTTACAGCAAAATGAAGCTGCACAGCAAAGTATATATAGCACATAGTTCACTGATCTAAACTAACAGACAATAGCTAATGCGTGACCAAATGATTATGAGCACAGCACACTATATGAGAGTATTTCTATGGTCAGCACAGGATGATGTGTTTGTAGGCAGACATAAGGGTATAGGGGATTTAGCTGGATTGAGGACACCAAGTTGACTCGCTGAGTCCACCAACTCGTCATCATTTTCTCCTCTCTCCCGTTCTCTTATCCTTCCTAAGACTAGACTAGCTGAAATGCACTCCCAGAGGATGAAATACACGGTCCTTTCTCTTTCATATTTCCTCCATTTTTTCCAGTTATCATTCCTATCATACCTTTTACAGCTGACACACAGGCAGGAGACACAGTAGATATAAACTTGTATATTGCGTGTGCGTGTGTGTGTGACTGAGCGCTTTGATTAAGGCCAGCCTGTGGATTAATTAGGGTAAATAACCTCAGAGCTGCTTTTGGGATTTAAGTGTTAAAATCTAGTGTGTGCTTCATACTAGAAATGTGTCTGTCAACCATGAATGTTTTTATCATCGCTCTCCTGTAGGGTCCATCTATTAAAAATACTGTATTTGGAAACTATTTAGTTATTACTAGTCATGGTGATACCATCTTAGGAAAGGACTAGCTGAATCAGAGTCAGTTTCAAGAGGTCACGCATGCACTTTTCAAGGACAACACGAAGCATTTTCGTCAATTGTTTCGCTTTCTACTGTAGTCTAGGGACTGTTTGCAAGCATCAGCTGCAGATATCAAGTCTGCATTCTGACCCAGTGTGGATATGGGGCATGTTCCTACCTGCTTCTTCCCTCGGGAATCACTCAAGATCTTTGAGTGCATCCCAAGGATTGCTGTGAGTGTGGGATGTCCTGCCACCGCCCAAAAAAAGAATCTGTAGTCCCGAAAGCTGCAAACAGCTGCTTCGGTATTTGATTTTGTTTTTTTAAGTAAAAAATAGAGCTAAGCAGAAAATAATAACTGTAGAAATTATATCAAGAACGTATTTAGAAAACGTGTTGACAGTTATAATGCTGATGTATTAATTGCACAAACAGAAGTCTAAAGTATGAAACTGCACTGACTTTTTTTGTGTCATTGTTAAGTGGTTGCTAGGCAACATAAAAGCGGCACAAAATATACTGAAAAAGTTTTGTGACTTTAAATGAGAAGTTACTGTTGTGAAATTAAAATGGCACGCCTTTTACAAGTTGTTATAGGTGTGCATAAACTTGCTGGCTAGGCAACACAATGATCTCATAACACCTGATATAGATAAGAACCATCAAGGGCCTGTACAAGTACACCACAACTCGTGATCATCTAGGAGGAGTTCCCAGGAAAACAGAGTGAGACTTTGTGTATTATAGTACAATGGTTGATGTGTTAGAGTTGGGCATCGCAAACAACCCTTTGGCGGTCACCATAACTAGCACAAAAGCCCAGTGCGATGGCCCTCCCCGCACCCACTTGACATGCTGACATCAGAATGAACTCTTGTCTCATAAAAACACACAATTAGGGAGAAATATTACTAATCGTAGCTAAAGAATCAAATCAATGAAGAGGAAAAACTAGCAATGGTGGCCTGGCAACAGTGAAATTAAGTACAGCATGTGAAAATCAGTCAGTGGTTCATAGCTACAGCCAAAGAAAAGATTTAAGCAACAACAGAAAGCACATTTGCCCTGAAAATACAGTCCAATTGAGGGTCTGTTCTGCCAGATCTTTTGCTAAGAGCACATTTATTGTCACATGGATGTGTGTAAATGTAGGCTGACAAATATCTTTGGTAATATGCATATGTAATAATATGTTAATGAGCCCAGCGTTGCTTATGCTGATGAGCCATATGGAGCTTTGCCTGGAAGCCTGGTGAGAGCTGTAATGTTTACAAATCTCTCAGGTAAAAAGTGAACTGGAAATAAAGATTATAACAGTACGTTATAATGACGGAACTACTGTTCTCCGTTACAGTGATGCTTAAAGGCTGGGTCATTGCTTAAAGAAACAGTGGAAATTAATGCCAAACTGAAACTATTTTGATGAGATTGAAAGGAAGTCAAAGAGGTCAAAGAGTCAAAAAGGATAAGCACAGGTGTTATTCTCTGGTTTTCTAAAGCTACATAGGATGAGACTGTTCATACACCTCCTTTAAATGCAACAAAACACCTCAACTAAACTTTCGTTAAGTTAAGGGAAAGAAGCTGTTTTCAATTTATTGCATTAAGTCTTTTTCTTTTTTTCTCTATTAACTAGTATTAACTAGTGCAACAGTCTCAAACTGCAGCTCCAGAGAGATATGCAGCTCCTTTTTCCATTTGTAAAAATGTGCAGCCTATATAGTTCTTTTTATGCTTTAATACCGGCATCATAGCTTACTTTGCTGAACCTTAGAATGGATGTATACACATAAACAGTCCATGGACAAACCTATTTGCATTTACCACAAACACTGCTGGCTTACTGGTACTGCTTAATCTGCAGCTGGACTTTAGACAAAATAAAATTGAACCTGATCTATTTTTTTTTTTTTTTAAATATCTTTAAAGCTATTAGGCTTTGGATGTTACAGTTCTTTTCAAAGTAGGCTACTTTTAATTTAATCTGCACAGGAACACAGTGGCCTGCAAAGCTTCATAACTACTCTTTGCAAAGTAAATACAAACAGATATACTCTTCCTCTGCTTGACAACTGATGCTTTTTCTTTGTAATAAAAAACGTATTTAAAAAAGTAAACAATTTAAACAAATTTCATTCCATAATTTTGTAACAAAAACATGATATTGTAATGAAAATGCAACTGCAGCCCACTGAAAAGCCATTACTTGTGTTAAAGGATTAATTATTTACACCCTATTAGTAATGTTGACAATCTAATTCATATTTAATAGGCGGTGTTACCTTCATTGTAAGGCTCAAATACGTTTTGCAGCTCCACCACAAATTTCCTGATTAAAAATTGCTTCAAAATGGTTCTTTTGATAGTAAAGGATGCAAACTGTTCAATTATGGTGTAGCATTTGGACCCAGACCCCATACTGGGTAATATTAGCCACCCTGCATATGCTATTCCTAATCTTTTGGTTCATTTAAAGGCTGGATGGCATTGTTTGTCTGAATGCTTCATTAAGGTACTTGTATTTATTTATTTTATTTTTCAAACTAGTTTATATTAAGTTTTTATTAATTTACTCAACGAGAGGTGGTGTGCCTGCAGTGTCGTCATCCATCGTGAAACAAACAATATCAGACAGAACATGTCAGCTCTAATGGTTGGATTCAACCCAGCAGGTGCAAAAGCATAACAGAAATAAACAATTTCCGCTTTCACATAAACTATTTCTTGATAAACATTTTCTCTATAGAGCCATTCAGTCCTGTCAGAAGACAACTCGCAATTCAACCAACTGCTGTCCTTTCAGCACCTGTGGTCCTGGGCTGCTGGTTCGGACAAACATAATGGGAGCTGTAGTCAGTTGACGAAATAGATACCTTCATCACACTGTGCTGCTGGTGTGAAATTCAGATAACCCTTCTGCTCTTTTATAATAATCTTTCAAAATCGGCTAAAGCCAAAAGACTGGGACCACAGTGGTTTGCTCAAGGACACATCAACTAAGCAGATGCATGTGGCTGCAGGGGCTTAAGCCCAGGACTCCCAATCGCAAGCCAATTTCCCTAATCACTGCACCACCCCGCTGCTCCTGATTTTGCCACCATGAGAATGTGTCATCAAAAATAATTACAAAGCATTAAAGGCTAGAGCAACATGGAGAGAAAACACTGCAGGCAGCGTCTTTCAATGACGAGGATGACAAAGCCAATTTGGGAACCTTTTACCCAGTGGCACATACCTTCATCCCTCACCGACTGAAAGAACTAACACATCGTGGTTGCATATGCTTAACTGGCTCTCCCGCGCTCCCACAAGTGAGACCAGAGCCTTGTTCGCTTTCCAAAACCCAGCAGCAACAAGCCAATCTGTTCTCAAACAGCTGGAGCTGCCCCCAAGAGTGAAAGAGGGAGAAAAAAGGGAGGGAAAGAGGGGGGGGAAGGAGGTCTCAGAGAGAAAACAGGCAGAGAAAGTGTGAAAATGAGAAACAGAGCAAAAGACCGAGATGGGGGCATAGATGCAGACAGTATGAGAGTTTGCTGTCATAAATAATCAATGCTTAGTCAACACAGAAAATGAGAGCACGTGAAGGAGCCAGGGCTTCCTCCTATTCCCTAATCCAAAAAGGGAAAACTGCCAGCTCACATATGTCACGAGTAAACAGAGCTGAGCTAAGTTGAAGAGGATATATGGAGAGAAATTAAAGTGAGGGAAGAGACTGCAGAGAGAGTTACATTTGGAAAAGGTGAAAGTGAGAAAGAAAAAAGAAAGAAAGAAACACTCGGAAAGCAGGAAGCGGGCTGCAGGAAATTCCTTTGTCATCTTCCTGACCCTCTGCGCTTGTCAAAAAACTGGAATATGACAGTCCACGTCCTCTTTTTCTTCTCCCTCACTCTTTTTTCCTTTTCTCCGGCTGTGTCCATGTGAGCGTGCTGTGCAGCGACAACTAGATTTCAAATCATCTGACATTTGTTAAGCACACTTGCTTGGTGCTACAGACAACTATGTGACTCTGAAACGTGTTCATACCTCATGTCTTCTAGCAGGTCACATTCGGTCTGGTGTTTAAAGTGCAGTCTTGTCATCTGCTCTGTGTGAGTGTTTCTCAGCTCCTGTGTCACTTTGACCTGGATGAAACAAAGAGACATGTTATTAAATGTGTTATTTATTCATCCTTCAGCTCTGCAGGCATGTTATTGATCTCTATGAAGCCCATCTCTCAACAAATCATCAGTCCTCACATGTCAATATACTAAAATAGTAACTACATATGAAGCTAGATATGACTTTGGCCAATGCAGAGGACATAAATGGCTGTCTTTTCCTGGTTGTAAAAGGGTTCGTTGAATGACAAAAGCCTCTACCTGGCTGTAAGTCATAAATGCACGTTAACAACAAATGATCCATATCAATCCACAATTCATAATATTTCCATCTCACCGAACATTCGTTAGATTAAATGCTGCATGAAATTACCAAAAGCCACAGACTGAATACAGTAACATCTTTTAACATGAGCGCATTTCATTTTGTGTTTATCAGATAATCTGCTGATCTATTAAATTGTTTAAAGAAAGAAAGATTTGCTTTTAAAAATCTGTGATATTTTAACATTGCTTGTTTCAATCAAAAAACTAAGAACCGTTTGGACGACTGGACAAATATGCCCTCACCAGCCGTCTCATTTGGTAAACCTGGTCAGTTGCTTGTTACTGCAAATATCTAGTCGATCACATATCAGCAACTCAGTGCATTTAGTCAAGCATACATGGTCAAGACGACCTGCTGAAGTTCAAACCGAGCACCAGAATGGGGAAGAAAGATCCTTTTGGTGCCAGACGGGTTGGTCTAAGTGTTTCAGAAACTGCTGATCTGCTGGGATTTTCCCACACAACCCTCTCTATGGTCTGCCTTGTTGATGTCAGAGGTCAGAGGAGAATGACCAGACGGCTTCCAGCTGTAACTCACATAACCGCTCATTAAAACCAAGATCTGCAGAAGAGCATCTGTGAACACGCAACAACCTTGACCACAGCAGGTGCCGCTCCTGTCAGCTATGAACAGAAAGCTGAGGATTAATATTGCACAGGCTCACCAAAGTTCGACAACAGAAGGTTGGAAAAACTATTGCCTGATTTGACAAGTCTAATAAACAACACGAAAGCGTATATCCATCTTGCCTTGTATAAGCAGATCAGGCTGGTGGTGTAATGGTGTGGAGGATACTTTCTTGGCACACTTTTGGCCCCTTAGTACAAAATGAGAATTGTTTAAAGAAGCACGGCAAATCTGAGTATTGTTGCTGACCAAGTCCATCCCTTTATGACCAGTGTACCAGTTGTCTAACAGCTGCTTCAAGTAGGCTAACACACCATGTCACAAAGCTCAAATCATCTCAATCTGCTTTCTTGAACATAACAATGAGTTCACTGTACTCAAATGCCCTCCATAGTCACCAGATCTCAATCCAATAGAGAACCTTTGGGATGTGGTGGATGTGCAGCTGACAAATCTGCAGCAACTGTGTGACACTGTCATGTCATCTTACTGCCATGTGGACCAAAATCTCTGAGGAATGTTTCCTGCACCTTGTTGAACTAAGCCATGAAGACTTCATTAGCCAAAAATAAAAATGAATGACACTGATTTCAAAATGATGTATACTGAAAAGCACTATATTCTCAAGCTGCCCATCAGCTGTCCTCCTCTAAAGTCACCTGAAAGGAGCACATACACTCCCACTCATGACCCATCAATGTAAAAGTCAGCGTCAGGGTTTTGTGAGACCTTCAGTGAGGCAGGTATGGGGGGGGGGGTTTTTGCAGTTAGAGGTGACTGAGGACACTCTTAACATCCCCCATAACTGCAGTGTTTAGTAAAGCTGCTGTGTGCATCAAATTCAATTTAGTGACCAGGCTCCTTCACACATCTCATGCTAAAACAGACATGCATGCAGGCACACACACACAAACACACATCTCCTGCCAACAGAGTCGCTGTGAAGGTCATTGTGCATTGTCGGGTGAATTCCATCGGCTATTCACCAGAGTAACAGTGGGCAAATTCACGACTGTTCTAGACAAAACAATCAACAACATGCCACACACACTACACTGGCACACACACCAACACACAAACACAGCACAGCTCCTTTCTTTTATGTGCTGTGCCTTTGAAGATAAGGAGGGAGTGGTTCATTACATTATCAGGGCAAAGTTTCTTCACTTGATTTCTCCTTCTATCACTCAGTGGCAACCCCAGAGGATGGCGAGAGGAGGGGAATGGTGACAGAGAGATAGAGAGATGGGGTGGGGGTTACAAAATGAAAAAGAACATCTCAAATAAGGGCAAATGTAAAAATTATGAATAACAAAAATGGAAAGAGGAAGAGATATGGCGTAAACATCCCCGACTGTGAGATAACAATATCAAGAGGAGTTTAACTTCTTCGTCTTTTGGCTGCATCCTCCTCCACTACAACCATTAACCTTCTAGGTGGTCTTCCTATTTCCTTGTGCTTTAAAATAAGGCTGAAGATAAAAGGGGAGGGTTGTGTCAGGAAGGGCATCCGGCATAGGATCTCTGCCAAATCAAACATACCTCCAAGCACATGTGAGGATGTCAGATTCACCCCAGTAATGAAGCATGTATACCAATACACATATACTCCCTCCCAATCTGACATGTACCCAGTCTAAAGATGCAAAGGTGCTGGCTGCTTTCACCCGTTAAACTTAAGATTCGATGCCATCCGTTGATGCAGTTAATGTCAATTTAAAGAGTTCAAGTTCACCCCAAAATCAAGCATTTGCAAAACACTCGTGTACCCTAAAATTTCATAGGCCCTGCTAAATTTGCCCAGCTCTAACCAATTCTTTAAATCCACAAAACGGAGATGCTTCCTCGGCGTCCACACCCACTCTGGAACCTATGGATTTAAAGCTAGCTAGGCAGACAGTGCATTGCCTTTGTCAGGCCTCTTTAATTTAAGCCACATAAGGCGAATAAAAGAGAGCCGAAATGACTCCATGTTTGTTAGCAGATGTGCACAGACACAGACAGAACACTTAAGGGGCTGTATGAGCCGCACTGGGAGAGAAATTATTAGTATCCAACAGTCTAGCAGAGATGCTGTGGGCTGAGTGCACACTGAGGGTACCGGCGCTATTGCCAGTGGGTAACTCATTGGTATTTTTTATTTATTTATTTGTAAATTATGCTTGTATTCTCGGAAACATTTTAACAGGAGGATCAGGAAAGTGGTGTGTACAGCCTCAGTCAGGAGAAGACCTGCACAAGTGTGTGATTTAAAGGCATGATATGGCATGTCCGAGGCCACAGTGTGTGTGTGTGTGTGTGTGTGTGTGTGTGTGTGTGTAAACGCAGGGTGTAAGTGGCACAGAGGGAATACGTGGTAATTAAGAGAAATCTGATGCGGAGCTTCACAGTGGGGAAATTGGCTCTTGTGCATCTATTTCAGGAGGACACACACAGAGAGAGACAGAAAGCAGTGGACCAGAAACTTCATCACACCCTCATGTGTATACACACACACACACACGCTGCACAGCACGCTTTAGGCGTCCTTTCTCAGCCCATACAGAATCAGTAAGTCAGCATGGCTCTGGCTGCACGCCTTCCTCGGTACGCTCGGCTTTTTGTCAGCTCTGCCTTCGGTGACCCCTGCACAGACTGATGAAGGTCTTTCTCCGAGACATCATCACAAAAGACGAAATCTTTTGTTGTGCTGTCTGGGGCAGGAGAGTGGAGTAGAGTGGAGTGGAGGGGGGGCTGCTGGTTGTTGTCATATTTCCACAGCGTCCACATTTTTAACAAAAACAACCACCTTACTGACCACAACGCTAAAAGCACTGCTCATATTTGAAGTTATTCCTATTCCTGCTGCACGTCTCTACCCCTGAATCCTGTTTACTCGTGCTTTGTGTCTCACGGTAGCCCACCTAGCGCTTTCTAGCTAACGTTATTTGACGTGTGAGGGTCACGCTGCTGCAGCGGCTGGACAGATGCACATTAATAACGTTCACAACTAACCTAGCTAGCCGTCCTTGCTAATGTTGGCTAGCGAGGGTCTTTCCGACCTCCCCTTTAATTTTGCCTTTATTTATTTATTTTTATGTATTTATTTATTTATTTTTACCGGAAGCTTTTTGTCGTGGCTGTCCAACCGTGAGCTTACAACACTGTTATCTGCCTGTCATTGTCTGCACAGCCCTGCTAAAAACATAACGGACTCACTCACCTTCCTCGGCGGCGGCTGCATGTTGAAGTATTGACATGAATGGTATTTCCCTTGTGAGATGTATTGTAATTCCGAGAGGATATCCAAATCAGTGTGTGGCACTAATATTTCTATGTTTTGTTTCTCCCTTGCTTCCTGAAACAAACACCAACAAAAATAAAGGAAAAAAAAAGCCTCCCCTCCGAACCACAGGGAGGAAAGACGGGAGTTAAATTTGTACTCCGGCGGCCATGACTGATGATAAATGGCTAGTTTATATGCAGAGCAGAAACTGGAGCTACGAGGAGAGACCGGACACGCTTGTGTCGGCTGCTGCCACTACGAGAGGACTGGTGTGTTACTGTACTCTTGTGAGCAGGAGAGGGGGAGGCAAACAGGCGGAGAAGAAAAAGCAGAGGG
This sequence comes from Etia nguti, assembly GCA_015106755.1. NCBI lineage: Eukaryota > Metazoa > Chordata > Actinopteri > Cichliformes > Cichlidae > Etia > Etia nguti. The sequence continues at coordinate 89,865 of VUQG01023506.1, forward strand.
AAGGGATGGGGAGGATATTAACGGGGAACCCCATCAGCAACTCAGCCCAAGGGCTCCACCGTGCGGGGAAGAGCGGGACAGCGCCCCGTGCCTCATTAAAGAAAAACGGCCATCAGGACGGGGAGAGATAATCTTTTTGTTTGCTCGTTCTCGCCCTGTGCTGGCGGTAAAATATAAGTAAAGATCTCTTAAACCACATAAAGGGGACAAAAGATTTTCAAATGTTTTATTTATTTATTTTTTGTTTTGGGTTTTTTTTTTTTTTTTACAGC